>CAIGRB010085334.1:0-42235 GCA_903798255.1 Fraxinus quadrangulata | reverse complement strand
TTAGAAATTGATTTTTTTTTTTTAAATTTCTGGTCCTCGTGAACCAACCATCTGTAAAATCTTCACCTACCATTTTTTATGGTTGGCTTGATTAAGAACCAAGACCAGTTTAGTTTTTCTTCAACAATGAAATAATCCTTATTCTCTTCATATGAATACACCAACAATCTAGAATATTTACCAAATCCTTGCTTTCATACGGGAAATGATTGCAAATTTGATATCTGCAGCTAGTAATGAACAATCATAAACGTCAATTCTTTAGAGGGCAAGTGTATTGGTGCATCATATGGTTGGAATTAAAGGACAAAATTATAGCTACTTCATATTCTTATATATGAATCCACTACATTGCTACAAGAAAAACACATGCCTAGGACCAGGACAAAGATTATAGAACTGTACACCACCGTATTGTTCCTACATATGGAAACAGCAAACAAACTTGACCCACTTCACCAAGACATTGCGAGTATTTAACTTAGTTGTCGTCATGTATATAAAAACCCAAAAACTTCCTAGTGATATAACATCTAATGTTGCGTGTTTTTGCCTATTTCAAGTACAATCCTTTGTGTCCGTATCAATGCTAGCAGACTTTGAGTACCTAGACAGTTGATCTTTTGCTTACCATGAGATTTCAGTATTGCAGTATGCCACAGGTGTTTAATATAGTAATCGAAGCAGAAGCATGAACAGAAAATAATCTGGAAGCTCTTTTTCTTGATTATACCACTTCATTTATACGAATCAATACCTGCTGTTTTCACCTGTAGGACTTCAAAATAAAATTAAACTGGTGGAAATCCTCCTAAAAAAATTTAATACTTTTTTCAAAATATAATACCTTTTGCGTTTGCTTTTCGAGGTTGTAGAAGAGGAAGGATTACTGTGCCAGTTCCGCTTCCTTTGATTGATGAACCAGTTATTTATCTGCTTTAATTGCAATCCCGTTTCCTGAACCAATCTTGCCTTATCTTCCTCCTGGAAAGTACAAATTAACCACAGGTAAATGAGCTTGGACGGACATACACTTTTGTAGCTATTGCTACCAATATGGTAAAAAAAAATTATTAAGGTCTACCATAGAACAAGATGAAGTCAAATTTTGATACTTACTGTTGGGTATGGCCACTTGGAATGTGATTGCCACCAAGCTTTTAACACCGAGGTCGTATCCCCGGGGAGCTTTCCTGCCCTTCTCTTGCGTAAAATTTCCTCTCTGATGTCCACAATCTTTTCCTTGTAACCCTATTAGGTGAAGAAAGAAAAATGCGAGGATTGGTTGAATGAACATTGATAAATGAGTGTTGACAAAAGTCAAGTAGCTAACCTGTTTTAAGTCGTGCTTTAGCTCTTGCCTTACACGCTCCATCAATGATCTTTCACTCTCCGTTGGGATCAGCGGACCAAATCCCATACTGTCAGGACCATCCATACTTCCATCAAACAAGTTTGTATCACTGTCTACCTGGTCGTCATCATCATCAGACATCGTGGCACCTGTCCCATCTCCTGGCGAAACTCCTGTTCAAAGAGACATAAAAAAGTAAACTTCTTGCTTTAAACATTTCTTCCCTAATAAAAAAATAGCTGCAAGGATTAAATGTACTAGGTTGAAAAGTATGACAAATATGGAAAAGCCTATGCCTATTATCGGTATGGGTAATCCCCAATCAGGAGTGGAAAGGTAGAAGATGAGGACAAGATCAGTTCATGGCATAATTGAAACTAGAATATGACGATATCCCAATTAAGGCAATCACAGATTCAATTGATGACATTGAAAAAATGGGATTGATTCCATGATCGACACAGGGATACAAGCATATTCAACAATATCTCTAGTCAAGGTCTGAAAGTTATGGATGAGTCCATATAGCTCTGCCTAACAGTACCAACAGAAGCTACTGATTCTGAAATGTGGTATACGAGTTGGCAAAATTTTGAAATGAGCCTCTTTGGACAGATAAAGAAATAGTGTAATCCTCGCCTGTTAAACTTTGCAAGGATTGTTCAATCTCCCAGCAAGCCATAACAGCTTCCATTGCATGAACACGCACATGCTGCTGTAGTTGTTCTTTGAATGAACATAGCAGTAAGACATAATGTGTCTACATAAGAAAAATACAGAAGATAAACGTAAGTCGATTGTTGGGGAATAAAAAATTAGATGTATTACTGGATTGTCCGTCAACATAGCATATTCTGTAGGTTGTAACTATGTTTTGACTAATCCTGTAACAAAGATATTAATATATGCTGAAATTTAACTTGAAGCACAGTCAAATACATCTTTATCACTTAATTATTTCAAAGCTCTGATTTTTGGGGAAACTAATCCATCTCCAACAATAAGATATTCAGTAAGGCAGACAATCAGAAAACCTAATACTTCCTTCTATGTTAGTTGAGTCTGCGCATTATTATATTGTGCCCACATTATCTTATTTATGGTTACTGGGTAAGCATATGTAAGTAAGCATATGTAAAAAGAAGCAGCAAAGAGAAAATATGCACCAGCATATATAGGAATGTATCAGCAACTTGCTTGGACTTGGATCTTCCCATATTTGAGGCAGGAGAGATGAGAAAAAGGAAAGATAATGGAACCATAAATTATTGCAGTAGAGCTTTGTCTCCTTGTAACGAAATATGAATTGGAACCCAAAACATGAGAAGCTCAACACACCAAATTGACATAAAATAGGAACAATTGACAAGCAAGTCAAATTTCATGAAAGAAATTTATTCATGGATTGGCTCAAACATGCAAGAGCATAGGAGAACCCAGGAACCATCAAACGACAACTAAGACTAGAAATATTCCCCTTTTGGTACTGGAGAAGGGTTGGGAAGAGGCAGAAAATTAAGGACCCAAAACTTTTTACCCAATATGTTTTATGGTATGAAGCACCGCTCTTAGGTATAGGTAGTGCATATCTAGGCATTCATAAACATTCTACATACTCTGCCATAATATCAACTAGTTTATCAAGAAATACCGTTCTTACAGATGAAAGTACAAAGTCACAGAAAATTCATCAACAGAATTATATAGCCAGAGAAATTTCAAACATTGTTCTCTCTGCAAACGGAACCAGCAAAGACACAGAAATGGAAATATATTGAGTGCACTAAGATCGAAATCATTTTCTATAGTAAAAAAAAAAAAAAAATTACATGCATCAAAGAGGAAATATTAATGTACTTGCATTAGCTTCAAAGTTTAATATATTGGAAGATTAATCTTTCAAATTATTTCATGTACACATGGAACATAATTTCTATAGTTATTAATATGAACTTTTATTAATTTAAGTCTGTTATTTCAAATATTTGTTGGACCTTAAAAGATCTCAAAAAATTATTTATCTTATGCATTGAACAGTGTTATTAATTAAGTACACTAAGCGAGATTATTAATATTTTCAAAAAACAAAAAAATTAGTACTTCAAAAATATTATTCACGTCATTCATCCGATGTATAAGATGTACAATACATGCTTACTACTAGTATTATAAAAAATATGTAAGTCTTTAAATAAAAACATATAGAAATCTATACAGATTTTCATTGATTATGTAAATATCTATAAAAGTTAACGAAAGTTAATTGAACTCTACAAGTCATTTATTTGAAAAAATCTCTAAAAATCTGTAATGATCCAAAGTTTTGGAGATAAAAAAATGCTTATGTTTTCGATATTTGATTGTTTAGCAAAAATCAAAAAGGACTTTTCAATATTAAAAAAAAAAAAAAAATGCAGAAACCTGAAGGACCCACAGAAACATCTATAAGAAGTCAACTTAATAAGATAAACATTTTTGCACCTTCACTTCACTAGAAAATTATGCATCTCAAGATTCGGCTGGAGTAAAAAACCGAATTACACTATCAATTAAATGTGGCAGACAGACTGGTAACTGTGAAGATATGACCAAGTCTGGAAGAAGTCACCATGCATGTACTCCATTTTTGTTGCATGAACACTTCAACTGGGGTAGTGTGTCTTTGTTGGACACGTGTAGAATACCGACAATTTTCGAACACTCTATCATGGTCACTTTTTCTTTCTTTATAAGAAATATACATTTTTTAACTCAAAAATTATTATTAACTAATAAATAAGTGCTCGTATTTAAAAGATTTTTAACAAGAAAAATTAATAACAAGTATAAGACTACATTTATTTTATAAAAGAATTTTAAAGAATTTAATCAACATATCAACAACGTGTCATGTTAGTAATTTTATGAAAAATTGTGTGTCAGCGTGTCCAACTGTGTCGTGTCAGACAAACTTGTCCGTATCGGTGCATCATAGTCATTTTCTCTCGAAATTCTTATATGCAAGTTCAAATCCTCTACAATGGTCTCTCTTTCTGATTCTGTCGAAGTCTCTCTTCATGTCGTAAGACTTGGAAAATATTTCTTGAGGGGAACTACATAAGAACATTCATTCTTTTAAACAAATATAATAGACACTGATATTTACAAAAAGAATCCAACATGTCGAGCTCGAGTTTATGGCCTGAACAGTGGCATATACCAATAGTTGCTGATTATTAGAATAATCGCCATTTAACTAGAAATTTGTTGCCTTTTATGGAGAAGCACCCCCACAAGATTTGAGGAACTCGTACTAATTTTTTTGCAACAGTCAAAATGTTAAATCTTAAAACAAGTTCCTACTTCTCAGAAGAAGCTCTAAGTTCCAAGCCTTTTTATCTTTACTAGAGTATTTAAGAGGAACTTCTCAGACTGGACTTCTGAAATTATTGTATCCCTCGATCAACCAGTCCTGGAACACAATTGACCTCAGTTAACCTCCCCATATCAGAACTATGCCCTTGTGAATAAGAAAATCTGTTTGCTATTTGCTTATATATCTTTTACAAGGCTAAAAACCTTGAGGGGTTGTTCAATTAGTCAGGTCTTGGGTTTGCTCCCCAATAATCACCGTTTCGAGTCCCGGCTACTGAGTTGAGTACTCGATCTTAAACTTCAGGGCCGTGGAATTAGTCGAGGTGCGCGTAAGCTGGCCTGGATATCCACGGTTATAAAAAAAACAAGGCTAAAAATTTAAGACGGAGTTCTTTATATGAAATTAGAGAATACACTCAGGGGGTCTGAGGTAGCAAAAATTCACAATAAATTCATAAACAAGACAAAGTTGAAGCAAGACAGAAAATTCAGAATTGGAACGTAATACATAACAGAGAAACAAAACTCTGAACCACACCATCAAATCCCTTCATAGTTTATCACGAAACAATAGAAACCCACGATTTTCTCTTCCTCATAATTCTCATAAGTGAATTAAGTAAAATTCAAAAACTTCAACTAAATATGATGTTTAAAAAATAAATAGTAATATATTAAAAGAAGGGAAAATAAATTTTACCATAAACTGATCGAGCTCCTTATCGCCACCAAGATTTCCATGGCCAAGGGCGGAGTATTTGGCCACAACTTGCTGTGACTGTGCGAGCTGTGCATCAATCCTTGGTAGCTGATCCACCGGCGTGGCTATGCGCAAGCATGCCACGTGGGCCGATAACAACTGCTCGTATAATGGATGCGATAAAATTTCTGCTTTGTACCTCGCATTATGCCAATTCATCACTCCCTCGCCGGTGGCGCCACCTCCACTCTCCGTTAGGTCATTGTTATCATTCGTGCTATGGTTGTTGTTATTGTTATTATTGTTTACATCGGCGGATTCATGAGAAATTGCAGCAGCGATCATCGAATCATTGGACACCTGAACATCCTCCCTCACATCGCTGACATTCCGCTGCAAAATCGACCGCGAAAGCCACTGATTGTTGGGCACCTGCAACGCCGCCGCAGCAGCAGAGGGGGAGTCAGAGTTAGTTTGTAAGTTGAGAAAATTCCCTTCTCCACTGGTCGAGAACTGGCCCTGCTGGCGGAGAATCGCACTGTTCAGCCAAGTAGGCGGTGAGTGATGGTGGTGGTGCTCCGGCGGCTTTTCTTCCACCGGAGAATGATCCCCCAGATGTTCGGGGAGTATATTCCGCAAAACCGATGAATTCTGGCTTAAATGTTGGTCTGAAAAATGCTGTAAAGCCATTTCTCGCGACAAATGATTTGGAAACGCCATCAATTTACAAGCCCACAAAAATAATATCTCTGTATTGTATGTATTTCAATATGACGACCCAGTTTCCATCATGATATTACAAGTATATGGTATATATCTCAAAATTATAATATAGGGAAGTTTAAGATATCTAACTATGCGTGTTTTGTGCGTGAAAGATGAATGTCAACGACAGGATGATGAGAGAGAAAATTGTGAAGTAGCCACCTGCTCTCTCATGCGTATAGAGAGACAGCGAAGGAGAGATATTAGTATATTAGTTGAAAAACAAAAAAATAATAATAATAATAATGTGCATATACCGTGCCTATGCTTAAAGATACAACGAAGGGAGGTTTGGGAGAGTGATTTTTGTAGAGAGAGATCAGATAAATTGCGTAGGGGTGAAAGTAGAAGATGAAAACGGGGTATATGTAAAGTGGTTTACCGTTTACTGAGTGGAAGGGAAACAGCTCGGGAAACTGCTTTTCTACCTTTTTTTCGAAGAAAAAGGTCGGGGAAATTTCGCGTGTGCACGCTCAAGTTAACTATGTATACATAATTTTTTTATTTTTTATTATTATTATTATTATTATTATTATTATTATTATTAACTTATGCTTTGATTTGATTCCTTCAAATTAGACATTAACTTTTACAATATATTCATGATCATTAATTAATTTTTTACATATTTTGTTGGACTATATACTATTTCTCTTACTATTTTCATATAAAAATAAATCTTTATGTACGAGTCAATTCATCGTAAGTGTTTGAAAATAGACAATTTCAGTAAGAAAAATGGTGAGCCGTGCTGAACCAAGCCTCACTTCGATGAAGTGAGTCCGATAGCACCAGCTCACCCGTAAAACACCCTTTTGCGATTTCTTTTGCTATCTAGAATTGATTTGGTATTTACATCTATCTCCATAATCTAAATTCTTACACTTTTTCTTATCGGCCTATGATCAAATGATGTTTGCACCGATTGATATTGCTAGTCTTAATTGGTTGAATTGCCTTTCTATGGATGTTGGTTATCTTCTCTTATTCTGACTATCAATATATCGTAATCAAATAACGTTGGTATCCGTCTATGTCGATATCTTCATTTGATGATCATTATTGGCGTATGGCCAGGTGGTTCGCTAGCGATATAGCAAAATTTCTATCTCTACTCATCCTTTTATGGTCTAATTATTATTTTAACTTTTTTAGTTTAATCTTAAATTTCAAGTTCAAAGTTAAGCCATTAGCATTTAAAATGTCATTAAATACCACGTATTAATAATAAAATGCACTAACTAATTAATTAATTAATTTTGTGTCGACGATAATCATAAGACAAACTAGGTCCTCTAATCAGGACAATGAATTTAATTATCAAACTTCATTACGTTGTCCAATTGTTTGATTTAACAATTTGATAAGAAAAGGATTGATAAACAATGTTAATAAATGCCAGCAAGTAACTGCCGTATTCCAATACATTGTATGATTCTATCGCTAATGACAAATTGTTTTGTTTACCAATTTCTTTCACACATCAACAAAAGAAATAATAAATTACCCATCCGATCTCAGTCAATTAAGTACTAAACAGGGAAAGCTCGACCCTAAGTTTGAGGGTTTCAGTTAAATTTATTTAGCGCAAAAATTTATTGTATGTCATCACGTAACATTATCAAATTTGTTCAGAAGTCTTTATCACGTATTATAATCGGTGAAGCTTAAAAGTCTCAATCTCGATGTCGTTAAGAACTGAAAATCACATCTACGATCTCGATACAAATGCGAAAATGTATACCCTAAATCACAAATTATAGAAATATGGAGGGAGAATTGTGTAAAAAAGAATTTGATCGCGATATTAATAAATATAACCCAAAATCGTAAAAAATAATGTTATTTATCATTATGATGATGGAACATCGATGATGTGAAAGTTTATGTGAAATAATGAGATTGAACAATTCAATTTTTATATAAAAAAAATGTAAGAAATAATAAATTTACACATCAACGATGTTCTATCGTATAAATAGCATTACTCAATCATAAATTGTGTCGGCCCGCACTCCACCACTCACGGAGGAAAGGAACACGTGGCAACCAGGCAAAAGAGGGGACCAACCAATCACGCGCGAGGAGTCCACCAATTAAGGACTGCCACGTGTAAATTAAGCATTGTGGGGACCATGGGCGGTGTGGTGTGTGGTCCCACTTATCCTGTTATTTGGGTCCACGATTTGCTGCAAATGGTAAACTGGTGCACCAGCTCCACAGGGGAAAATATGGTCCCCTACCTATAATGTTTGTGCAAAAATTTCATGGTCCCCTACTAATTTGTTGCCCTAGGCTGGGTGGTGTAACAGTGCCGTCAGGCGAACGGCGGTACAACGCCCGGCGCCCACCACCAGGAGCTTTAATTACCAGCCATTAAGTTCACTCTATTTAAATTAAAATTCTTTATTTTTTCATATTTATTTTCAATCACATTCACACAATAAAATATTTTGTAAATAAACTCAAATTATTTTCCTTACTTTTTAATTACACATTTTCGAATTACTATTTAAAACATCATTTTTCCTCAATTTCTCTTTATAGTGACCACCAAACATGGTCTAAAATTTTAATAACTGTGAAAGTCATGAAGATATTCAAGTACTTCGTGCTCGAATTTTAATTTTCCTGTCGTATAGTATTGTGCTAGACCAGCTTAGGGCATTTTTACTATTGCAATAACATAAAAGTGATTTTTTTATGATTGATTGTTGGCAACAATGTAAGAGTTGAAAAACTTATGAAAATTATGTTTTTTTTTTTCTTTAGAATGTGTGGTTGCACTTTCAAACAAGGGCTAAATTGTTTTTCATGTATTGGTTTTGTTTCTAATTGTTTCTTCTAGGTTAATGGTAGAGATCGAAGTTCACCTTTAAATAGAGTGAACAAAAAAAATTATCAACTCGATCAATCAAAAATTTTGAAATTGTTAGTTCGAGTCCACGTGAATTAAGTTTCGACCGTTTCAAAACCGAATAAAAAGTTTAGAAATGATTTGATTTAAGTTTCCATAGTTAAAAATCACTAGAAATCAAATCCAACTAGTTTGCCCCAGTTACTTACTTTATCCAAGATATATTATTTGCGGATCATTGTGCTTCAACAGATTTACTTGCTAATTGGCTCCCATTGGCTATTTAGGAAAATATTAATTTATTTATGATAATATTTTTCTTGTTTAAAGTTCAAATTTTGTAGTAGAACCTTGTGTTAATTTATTAATTTAAGCTTGTATTCAAAGAAATTATGGTTTATATTTTTAGAATGTTTCAATTTAAATGTTATGGTGAAATTTCAACCAATATATTTATTTTGAAACCAAATTAAACTGTAAAAAAATTGTTTTGTTTTGTTTGGTTTAGACTTTACCAAATCGTTTGAAATGGTTCGATTTGAAAATAATTCAAAATTTGTCCGAACCAAATCGTGTTACCTCTACATGTAAAACGTGTAATGTGATTTATGTAAAAATTAACTTGACGTTGGCATATAATTTCACCTAAATACACGATAATGCAATCAATCAAATATTCTAAAAATAGTTGCTAAGTAGGCAAACCGATAGATTAGATAATAGCAAGAATGCTAGTGTCTATGGTGTGAAATGAGTTGTTTTTATTAATAAGCATTGAAATTGTTGGAGGATGTTCTTGATGTACGAGAAAGCATAAAAAAAGATTGATAAGCATTGAAATTGTTGGAGGACGTTGGCATTCAAATTCATTGCTTTACGTGAATATCGAGAATCGATAGTCAATACTCTTTGATTCATGCACGAATTTCGAGTAAATATTCCTTTGGCATGGTTTTACCCTACAAATTGAACGGTCAAGGCCTCAACGTGACGGCTCAAAGTTGTGTTCTCATCATATCGTATTGCTTTATCCAATAGTATATCATGGCAAGCATTGTTCCTTTCCCTCCAAGCCATATCGACATTAACATTTAAGGCTCTGATATCAAAGGTTACTGCAAGATGACAATACAAAAGAAGGATTCAAGAGAAACCAGAATAACATTCAATATCTTTATACTAATCAAATAAAAAACTCCCTTACAATGGCTGCTGGAATGACATCTCAAACATACTTAGACACCTAGAAGTTCAATGGCCAGTCAACAGAAAATAAGTCTTATAGAACACAATTTTTTAAACAAACAAAAAGTAAAGGAATGTGAAAAGGCAAGATTAACAATGTGCTGAAAACTGTGTACAATTACTTTTTTGTTGAGATATGTGGGTTGTTGTTTTCGTGACGGTGTCACTGTCATTTGTGGCTACATCAGTTCTTATTTTTGAGAAACTTTCTATTTTTAAAAAGCATATTTTATAATTTAAAGAACGTTTATAAATTTAGAAAGTAAAATTTTTTAAATTACTCCAACAAACTCTTTATTGTTTAACTCTTAATTTTATTTTGACTAGCTTTCCTTCAAATTATTATATTATTTTCTTCCACTAAAATACTTTGAACGTATTTAATTATAAAGAGTGAAACGTTAACTTGAAAAGTCTTTTGATGCAAAATTTTAAAAGTCGAGTCTTTCAAATATAGAGAATCTTATGTTTAAATACAATTTGGAAATATTCTATGACATTAGTTACGGCTCTCTCCGTTTTATACGTCCTATTTGTTAGATTCTATTACAATACGGGGAGTTTAATCTGGACGTCCAAAGAATTTTTAGAGGGTACGGTGATACATACATTTTGGAGTATACATGCACATTTCGATCAATGAGTCCGACAATGTTGTCCCATACTTTTTATTTAACGTACACACAAACTAGTCCCATTATTTCGAGTTTGAGTCAACGGAAATCCAATCCCTTCCTGCTGGATTCCATCTAACTGTAGTTCCGACAGACATGCAGCAGTTGTTTCAGATTTACACAAATGATTTTTTTACCAATTAAGCTGCTCAAACCGGGAAAGTTGACAGGATTGAGTGACGTGGCTCTTTTTTTCTTTTCCTTTTTTTTTTTCCCTTCAAATTGTTGATTGAATGTTCGACACGTGTCTCATATTTTTAAATATGCCCATATTTGTGTAGCAAGATTCGATTTTTTACCGTTACTTTTGAGACGACAATTCTTTTATCCCATCCATATTTAATTATAATGTTATTCATCAATAACGATGTTTCAAAAAAGATAAAACGCAACTAGACGATAATATCAAGTTTCAAATTTTTACGAACCTAAGAAGATTTGGGGAATTCCGGACTTTGAAAAAGCATAAAAAAGGTATAAAGTGTGATTATGCAGCAAGATCCAGCTTAGCGCTTGACTTAGTTTGGATAGAACATAAACGTATTTTTTAGAATACTGATCAATAAATATATAAATTAAATTAATATATTTAAAGGACCCACAGGAGTGACTGTACAAGGCTCGTAAACAGTAGTAGATATCCAAAAGAACAAAGCTGGCCCTGTAAAACCAGCACAAACGGCTACTGTCCGAATATAAACTGGGCAAAGGATTGTTTGTCATATGAAATGAAAACTTGTCTATAGGATTATATATATTAATATTATTATATTTGTATTTATCTTTCATAAGAAAAGTAATTAATTAATACCATGTTTCCCTTTTTTGTCACACTCACAAACCCTCTATTTTCTTCACGCGTGCTTCTTCCTTTCCACATCTTTTACTTTCTTGGGCTATTCTTTTGTCTGTTTCCATTGCCCCTCCAATGTTCAATTTTATAATACTTGCAACTATGAATTTTATATATTTACTTCGAAAATTTGCGTTTAATATGAAAATTCGATATAACTCGACAGTGTAATAGTCAAACGGATAAAACCCTTTAGTTATTAACGTACAATATTGCACATTTCTAAGTAGCAAGTTGGTATCAACGTCTTGTACAATTAATCTTCAATGACGAAATCGTTCAAATATCTATTAAATCGTTATGCGACTTTTACATTTGAATAATGCCACTTGATCAGGGCCAAGAGTTTCAAATGACGAGATATGACGACGATTTCAATAGTTTTTGTTATTAAAGACGTAACAAAAGGTTATTGATCAATTTACTCTTACCTCTCAAATCTTGACTAGTTTTTTGGGAAAGTATCCATGTGAAGAAATAAGTGATTATTTAAGGAAACGTGTCAACAAAAATAGGTGATCCGAAAAATAGGAATTTGGGGCGTGTGAGGTCTCGTGGAGCATCCGTCACCTTTGTTGTCAAACGTGGAATCTACGAGTACGTCGCCATCCAAACCAATTATTATTTAACACGTCAATCTTCTTTAGACAAGATGGCCCACACGTTCTCCACCAGCCAACAATAAAAATACAAGAGTCTCACTTTAATAAATTTGGACCGACTCAAACACTACAGATAAAGGGTTTAATTTAAAGTTATTGAAGTGATTAGTGCGTCATTTCCGAAGTGGGTCACTCTTAATTATTCATTAACAATTATGCTATTTTGTGAATTAATTAATAACATCCTATGTGCCCTATGGAATATCGACTATCGATATTTGAAAATTTATCCGAACATTCATGAAGAGTTAGTGACAAAACCAATGTGATAAATTAGTAACTCGAGTGAACTGATCGATTATTAATTTCTTTTAAACGATTTCATTATTTTTTTTACATGTAATTGAAACATTTTCCAATTTTTTTGGTTGAATTAGTTGGGTCGATTCGGTTTTCAAAATATTGCTTAAAATTATAAAGTTTACCCCAAGGGGGAAAAAATCTTACTAATTCCAATTATTCCAATTACGTTTTAGAATATGATGGTTGATTTTGTGGCCGGTTTTGGTAGGTTGGTATTAAATAAATTTAATGCAGGTACGGTATGATAATTTTGTGGAAAATGCTTACATCATGCATACGTAAGCAAAACGTCTTATCTAAGATTTGTCATTTACTAATATGTCATTTTACTGCTAAAACCCCTCAAGTTTAGAATGTGATAATATAGATAGCATATTTTTAGTCAAGGGAAACTCGAGATTATTCCAAGGTGGGGTTCAAATTTCATAACACCAACAACTCAATTGATTTTTAAGTTATTACAAAGTAAGAGTTTCTAACTTTGACTCATCCATTCCCCATTTAATCAGATTCATCTTTCATAAACTCATACACGTTATATTATGATAGAACGTTAAATCATGTTATTTAAAACCATGAACTACAAATGACAGATAAGCCTTTTAGACTCATGCTCCTCCTTATTCGAATCTGAGGAGCACGTTAGATATCATTAAACATTTGAATGAAGGCACCCAAGTGCCTATCGAGAAGTATATGCTAAAACGTGTAGACCAAACAATAGTTGAAGTCAACATTCTCATAATCCATTTTCTCTCTAGGGAATTCGCATCAACTCCACGTTTATTTGAGATAATTAGTTGAAGTAAAATATCCAAGTACATGTTTTATTACTATTAATAATTTACACTCGTAACAATGATACTATTATCCCTTCTTACCATACAATAACTTATTCATGTTGATTAGTCTAGCAGCACGATGCTTGTATTAATCTCCATCAAACTTGATTTTCAATGTTTGGGTTGCTATTATTTACATCTTGTTATTAAGATATTTTACTTCGAGCTACCTTTTACTTGTCCATAGATTTAGCAGCAATTCAAAATGTTGTATTCAAGAATCTACTAATTTATTCTTATTTTCAGCTTCCTTAAGCATTTCATCAATTACTATACACTTCCTCATAGATTGGTGCCTAGGTATCTACTCTACGCCTTTCCTCATTTGAATTTTGCCCTTATAAGCTATCCTATGATGCTGCATAATGGATGGATCTTAACATGAATGGTAAATCATATATCTAATCGTCGAATCAAAAAAGTTAGGTACAACCATGTAACTTTGTATCGACTATGTTCATGAGTTGGAGGTAAGTAAACTCGAACCAAGGACGTCCAACTCGAATAAACTGCCGCCTCTCAAGCCCACTTGACTTATTCTACCATTTAGGCCAATGATAAACAATAAACCCTCCCCAACATAGTTTACAACTTTCAACTTATTGTGCTCTCCAAAGAGCAACTCTTGTGATTCTAAGAATGAGTAATTGTCATTGGCTAAGTTCTTATATGAGGTATTCAATATAAAGCGTTAAACTACAGAAAATTTCATATTTTAGTCTAGTTAGGAAGATCTAAGTTAAAAGTTTTGTCAAGGTGGTGTACATAATTTGAATTTGAGTAATGTTATTTATCATCACTATAATGGAATATCGGTATTATCCATCACATTTCTCTCTCTCGTAAAAATTGAACTGTCAAATTCCATTATTTCACATAGACATCATATCACAGATGTTCCATCGTCATAATGATAAATTGTATTATTCTTTGAAGTTGGCTCATGAAGCATTGAATTGATGGGCAATAGCACTGAGTCCGTAGATGAACAAACTTTGGATACAGAAGCTTTATTACACAAAACTTTGGGCAATTCAATTGAAGATAATGCCTAATTCAATGGGTCCAAGCAAGACCTGGCAATGCATGGCTTTTTCCATACCTTTACGAATAGTTTTGAAAAATTGACAAACAGTTTCAATCACAAACTTTTTCAAATGTTTATTAACCTAACTTCAAATTCTTGTTTCATGCTTCAATGCATCAATTTTTAACTGTCAAATTTTACGCGTGACCTTGGCATTGTCCCACAAAAAACGTTATCATCTTATCCGGGCATAGTTTTAATATTTTTTCTTTACCAAAGTACTTATACTTTTTGATATATTCTCGTAAGTCAAATAATTAATTATATCTAGATTAGTCGCTTTAACATGACATTTATATCAGCATATTTGAATTATTTAGAGCATCGAATAATCTATCATATGTTACATTATTCGACTTTACAAGAATTATGCATCAAGTTCTAGTAATTGAAAATTAACGAAAGACTTTAAAATTGAGGATCATTCGGTGAAAAATAGTGTTGATCCCTCAACTAACTTCTTTTTGTTCTAACAAGGTCAATAAACCTTTTTTTTTTATTTTTAATAGTTGCATCACCACAAAATTAGAGATTGTCCAGCGCGTTAAGCAAAATACAGACGTGCAATGTGCCACGTAAGACAATGCATTAGTTTTACTAATGATAGTTGATTTGATTGAAGTAAAAAAGAAAAGTTACAATAAATAAGTTGAAACGAAATAGTTCATTTTATCGATGTTTTTCAACGAGAATCATTGGCAATTGTGTACGTGGGGATTTAGAAACCATGGAAAGGATAAGATATTGTTGAAACTATGAATGGCATTCATAGTAGCCACCCCTACCTCCCCACCCCCACCCCCTTTTAAGAATTTAATTTGGATTGTGCATGGACCACAATAGCACTGATAGAGCCCTTCTTTGTTGGACCACAATACCACTTATCTGTCTTTCTTTAAAGCATACTAGAATAGAACCCTACACAACAAATTGAAAAAATATCAATTAGGTCCCCTACACAAACAATATTTTGGACAGGACTTGTGGTGAATGCTACCAAAGTAGAACTAACTTTATTGTGGTCAATCGATATGAACACAGTTCTGGCTAACCCATCTCTGTACTCTATAGATGCTACAGATTCTCACTAAGTTTTCAGTGTCACATTATTGACAAGGTAGATTGTATTGTATTGAATACTATTACAGAAAAAAAAAACATTAAAATCCTATTTATATTGTTCAATCTTGTATAGTATCGTATTATATGGTTAATTAACCTGAATACAACCGCTTGGGAGTGCAAGATCTCCTAAAACAAAAGTAAGTTTTATGTATGTAATGCAGGCAGCAGTGTGAATAATTTTATATAAACAAGTCTTGTAAATTTGAACAATTTCTGCAAGATTTGTCTAGGAATAGAATGTAGTTTTGTTCTTTGACAACAGTGATTTTGTAACAGTAAAATAGGGGCAGGAGATGTCCCATTGGGCAGGTAATGTAGGTGACATGATGGATGAGAAAAGGGTAATATCAAAAGGACAAATGTGTGCGCCATGGCTCAGGCTGGCTCCTTATCTTGTGTAATGTCTGTCACACAAGGAAGCTCACAATTTATGGATCAATCATGGTGTACAATATTGTTAGAAAAAAAAAAAAAAAAGGTTGAACTCAGCCCTAGAGCATTGTGAAGGTGATAAATCGCGAAACATGCTTCAGCAGACCAAGATACAAGAGTTGTCATACTGGTGTCCACAAATAGTCAAATTTCATACATTGTAAGAGGCAGAAATCGAACCCTCACACTGTGACTGTCAGCTCATCTGAAACTATCTCACTCATGTCCTTTGCACCACCGAATATTGTCCTGAGAGGCATGGTGTACAATATTGTAGACAGCATGTAATGTTGTCATTTGACAGTTTAAAAATTAATTTATCTTTTCAACAACCACCTTTTTTTTTTTGCCACCTATAGCTTTGTAATTTGACAGTTTAAAAATTAATTTATCTTTTCAAAAAACACTTTTTTTTTTTTTGCCACATATAGCGTTGTAACAATGTCATAAAAAAATATTGTACAAACAACATCATCCTTTATGGATCAATAGTGACTGCACAATGCACAGTGTAGTGAAATAGACAGGTAAAATGATTGATGGGTTGGTGAAAGCTTTACACAACTACAAAGTGTTACGAGAACTATTGGTATGTTAACATTTTTTTGGAAAATTTTCAGATTGATAATAACTCTTTAACATCAATTCATACAAGCAAGGCCAAAAAGTAGAGATGCAATCCAAGTATTATTGTATAAATTTAGAGCCGATGTTAGTTCTTCTAAATTCAGGAATATACATGAATCCCTGTTGACAGGAAAACAAAATTTAGGAACAGGATTTATGACAGTAACATTATAAACAAATAGGTGATGTTCACTGTAAAGCAAATAACATGAGCTATTACTGGCTTTAACAGTTTTGATTGAAAGAATCAAAATACATCAACTTAAATTCTTGATTAGATCACTTAAAAAGTGTTGTTAACAAGTATAACTTGGTCCCAACATTTTATCAAATGGGTCTGGCAATATCCAATGAAACATTTGAAATTGAATCCCGTTTCTACTATGGTAGTGTCAACACTTTTCGTGACCACATATCTGGCCTTGCTAAAAACCCTCTAAAAAATGGTTTTTAAGCTCGACCAAACAAAAGAAAATCCAAGAATGTTCATTTTCTTCTGGATTCTACGTTATGGAATCCATCCTCAATCTCTGTCTTCAGTAAATCTTAGCATGTGGTACCACAAAACTAGTAATCTAGTACCGCCTACAGGCTTGAAGTTAATTACAGTAAATCCCAGACACGATAGTGATCAAAATGGTATCTTTATATGGTACTCTCTAGGGCTTATGGATATGGTTTCTCAGCAACGATCCTTCTCTTTTGACACAATCTCGTCTTTTGGAACGGTTTGTTAATATTCTTAATATAGTCTTAACTTCAGCATTCACATACGATTGATCCTAGTTCTTCCAAGGTATATGTATCCACAATGTCCATAATAACACAAATATGGAAAGGCTAAACATGATCGCGTACTCATTCAATAATAAAACGTGAACTACAAAAATATTACATGAGCATTACCAACACTAGTCCTTGAGAAGAAAATAAACATTTTATGGAAAAAACTCACTTTTGCCAAATATAAATGTAGCACTGTATATTACTAATGTACAAACACATTAAGGTCATGGAGCAACCTAGGACTGTAACTAACTAGGATTGCTCCAAAAGAAAGCCGCAGCATGAAGCAACATTTACCTAGTTTAAGCAAATACACACACAAAATAAAACAAATCACACTGTTCCATTTACTCTTACATGGAATGGTGGCCCTCGACAGAAGATTGGCTCATCGGATGAATTAGTTCTAGCTCGAGCTCTAAGAACTTCATTGGCATCATCAATTACGGCAGCAGCCAACATCGTGTACTCCCCAGGTATCAGAAAGTAGAGAGAAAATGAATGCTTAATTTCTTGAAGGGGAGGAACTTTCATGGCAATACCACTCAAAACACCTAAAAGATACCAGTGACGCATAATAGTCATTAATCAAATGTTAAGGATGTTGGTATACAAAAATTGAAGTAATCTCTGTATATAAAAACTAACATATCCTTATTCCTATTAAGCCTCCGTCTGGCAAAATTTATAAATCATTTATAAATCGTCAAACTTAGCATGTGTTTGGCACCCATTTTGGGAAATTATAAATTTTGGAATAGTGATTGATGGAAGAATGTGTGGTTGAAAAGTAATGAAAAGTTTTAAATTTGTGTGTAATATTATTTTATTTGGAGAATGTGTGATTATAATTAAGAAAGAGAAAATTTTTAAAAAAAATTAATGGGTGCCAAACACCCTTTTAATTTTCAACCACACATTGCAATGGACTCACCAAGTACTATCCACCATTCATTTCCATCTATTTATATATTAAAAAGTTCATAAATTCTTCCCAAACGGAGACATTCTTTTATGGCAACAGCTGCAGCTGGTCAATAATTAAACCTATTCCCATAATACGACTTAAAAGAAAATATATTGAAACAGTACATTTATAGAAACGAAACCACAAATATATTTATAGAAACAAGTGGCTAAAAGAAAATGTTGTTGAAGAATACCTTCCCACAACACAGTAGCCTTGTTGCCCTCAATGCAGTTCTCACCAGCTACGTCTCTGCATGTGATACTAAGACTTATTCGGATCATTTCCTTGGTATTATTACGTACTAATACTTCCATAGGGGTCATGTCATGTGCAACGATGGAACCCCTAGATAAAGGAGAGTTCTCTTGCACATCAGAATTGTTTGGTGAATCAAGTTCCTTGGTGTGGTCAACACAATTTTTAGCTAGCCTAAAGCCAAAGGTTAGCGGATCAGGCAGTAGCACATCCATCACAGAAGTTTGAAGGGCAGCCTGTATTGCATCCTTGATATTTAATTCTCCTGAGCTGTTACGTCCAGATTGCCACCTGACCTTAATTCGAGAAATTAGATTCTTGATGGATGCATTGGGCTCAGCCATAGAATTCCTTTCTGAGAAGCTTGAACTGCAACCACTTTTAGTTCCATTCATTTGGGAACTCTTGACAAGGAAGGAGCCGTCGAGGACAGGTAATTTAAAATGTTCCAATGGTATTAGTACTCTAGCAGTGTAATCTCTATCTATCCTTGTTTTAGGATAACTAAATTCCCCACATTTATCAGAAGGGCTTTTATTGTTATTGGAGTTCTCCACATCCACAGATACACTAGTCTCAAATACATTGTCAGTTGGATTAGATAACTCCAGTTCAAGGAATCGAAGCCCCCAACTTCCCCTGTAAGGATCAATTTTCATGAACCTATCAGTCCGCTTTTCCAAACTGTCAGCTTCTTCTACATCACCACTCTCTACTTGTACCAATTTGGGAAAAGTTCCACCAACATGAGCTGGAATTTCCATTGATAGCAAACGAGCCTTCACAAAAGACAAGCCCTTTAAGACACATACGTTCAAAGGAATAACCAGCCGTCTACCAGGTGGTGGAGCAGGCTCATTTCCTTCCATATCTCCAGAATTAGTCAGTGGACCTAACAAAACAAATTGACTATTACAAGCAAGCCTATCAAAAATCAAGATAAAATCTGAATTGAAAAATCACCAGACAAAAATTTTGTGATATAATTATAAGCATATTAATGAAACTGCAAGAAATTTACTCTGGACAATTTTCAATACAAAATTTTGTGTCTTTTGTAATTCTACAGATGTTGAGCAATGATACTTAGCTTCAACTATGCAAGTATGCATAGTGTTCAAGAACGACATACAGTTTCTAACATCAGTGCAGTTATTATTTTTAAATTAATCTCTTGTCATCTCATTGCTAACGCACCATCACGTGCAAACAACAGAAACTAATGGACTCCAGTGTCATTACTCGTTAATTCTAAAAGCTAATGGATTCCCTTTAAACAAATGTCCAAACAATAAAGTGTAATAGTGGATAATTGATTGAACCAATCAAATGTCATCTCATAAAAGTTGACAAATTTTTAGGCTGGCTTTAAACTTCTGTGGAAGCAAAGTGTGTGAAATACCAATTACCAACAGATGAACCAATGACCTTTCACAAACCCTCATATAATACCTGCATAGTGTAGCAACAACACTGGGCTGCTCCCATCTTTGACTTGTTTCCCCGTACTTCCAGAAAGGCTCCTTCCAGCAGCAGTATCTGGGTCCAACAATCCAAGCTGCCAGGCTTTTAAGGTTACAGGTATTGTCACTTCCCCACCAGGTTTCAAAGGGAGGGCGGACTTCAAAGTTTCATAAGCAACTGATATAACAGAGTCTTGGTTTTTCCCTGACAATGATACGTGGGCCTGTTCAACTGGAACTGTACCAGCATTGGCCAAACGAATCCACACATCACGAATCTCACCTTCATATAATATGATGGCACCATCACCACCGACAACATGTGATACTAACAATGGCAGTGGTGGTACCACAGATGCAGCAGGAAAAGATACATTTTTTAACTTCACAGACCCACAGCTACGGAAAGGATCAGAAAGCACAAGCCCTTGAGCTGCCCCAATGAGCAGATTGTCTACATCCTTGAAAAAATGTTCAGAAATAACACCAAAACAATGGACAATGCATCCAGGAATAGAAATTGGACCCTCTTTGGTTGGAATTCCTGATAAAGTGATCACCTTCGAAGAATTGGGCAGAAGATTGACAGTGATGGGAAAAGCATTGAAATTTCCAGAATGCACCGACAGGTATATACTATCAACCATCAATTCGAAACCACAGGGATTTGCCAATTCCACTAAGACTTGGACAGGTTCACCAACAACCCAGATCAGCTCCTGCTTACTGCTATGATTTGACTCCCCTTTGCTGAATGGTGTATAAATGAAAGGTCCTGAAGGAGCAGCTCCTGCCCACCAGTCCTCTCTTGCAGTGTCGCGTTTAATAATATCCATTTGTGAGGAGTGGAGAGGAAATGAATGCAACCTGAAATAGTCGACAAGAAGAAATAGACGATTAAATACGTCTTCTCATTTAAACTTGAACAAGAATATTTAATCATTATGAATCGAGGAACTCTTGGATGACAGTACCCAACAAATAACCCCCCCAAAAAAGAAGCCGAAGCATAACTATAGAAGACTATCTTCAAAATGTGGGAAAAGAACAGACATGTACATCATGTTTGTGTTGATCTTTGAATTAATATGTTTTTATATCTTTGTAAATACATATTTGTGAGTTTACATGTCTGTATAAATGAAAGTGTTAGTATATAAGTTTGTGCATGTCAACACACAAGTCTATGCACAGTATTCATGGTAAATACCTTATGAAGGGTAAAGCAGGATCAGCAGAGCGAGTTCCCAAAGGAAGCCTCTCGGCTGAATTTGTAAGTGCACTGGCCAGACCATTTTGCCCAACCGGTGTAATTAGAGGATAATAAGACCTAAGTAATCGTGCTGCTGCACTCCAAGCAGCAAGGGGATCCCCGGCACGGACAGCAGACAAAAGTATTTCTCTCAGTACTACCATCTGCAGGGTGCTCCATTGAGATTCAAATAGAGAGACTATTGAGTGGTGATGCATCTTCCCTCCATCAGAAGAAGTTGATCCAGCATCCTTTTGTTAAAGCAAAAGAAAAATATTAGTTAGAAATATGGAAATGGTATTTGGACAAATCAGAAGAGCTACTATATGCGAATGCTATCTCGGTCAGGATATAGACAACCCAAAAACTCCTAGAAAGTCAACATCCTAAACCTTAACAAATATTTCCTAGAAAGGAAAAAGTTAAACCACAAACAACTGCAACAAAGCCAGATGGTGGTAACAGAACTCTGACATGGATGGATAAAGCCATCATAATAATACCATATAGTTCTAAAAATTCTAAAAGGGAACTCTGCACAATTGTAAATATGTAAAATATAAAAAGGTCCTTCTAACTCACATTAGATATATTACGTTCAATGGATGCTCTACTTTGAACACGATATGCTTTTGTTGTCATTGCCAACACTTGCATGGCACTAATAGCGGCAAATTTGTTATCTTGCTGCAAATACAACTGAGCAACCTGCCTTGAGAAAAAAGCAGCTTTTCGATGATAACCAAGGGCACCAAAGAGTCGTGCTATTTCTACATATAATATCAGTCTGTCACTGGCATCAATCAAAGATTTTGCTCCATCCGCAGCAGCTGTTAACAGCTCCACAACCTCCTTAGAAAGCTCCCGCCTGAGTAAAACAACAATGCGTGTGAATGTTCTAAGCAAGAATTTAGAGCTTGTTTGGAAGAGATTTTTTTAGAATCATTTTCAACCACATTCTATGAGACCCATAATTTTTCCCTACTTTTTAACCGTCCATTCTCCAAAAACGTCATTTTACACTTGGAAAAATATCCGCCAAACAGACTCTTAGAGACATACTTCATATTCCACATAGAACAATTCTCCAATGTACATATTCTACAAACAGTATCATAGGAGGAAAATCAACCCCAAACTTATGACATGGGCATTTTATATTTACATAGAAAAAAAATAAGATTAACAACAGTACCTGCAAAGGAATCTTGCCAATTTTAGTGTTGCCTCGAGTTCAAAACTTAATGGCGATACCCTACATACAGATACTAAATAATAAGTAACAGGAATATGAGAACTGAATGCATGATAACAAATGATGTTGGGAATCTAAAAATTCAGGATGAAAAAGTTATGTAAGGGAAAATGCAGTTGGAGTACACGTGAATTACTAATCCAGGAATAAGAAAAAACAAAGAAACCAAGGGAAAATGTCCTCATTAACGTATGTATATAAAAACAAACTAAAAATCATATTACCCACAATTCCCCATCCCTAAATCCCAGCTTGCTGGTTACTTTATCATCATTAGTTAGAGAAACCAAATGTTATGATTCCCTGCTTTCTTATTTCATTTCCTTCCATCGTGCTCAGAGGAAGCCTATACCAGCACTATCTTTAGATGTTAATCAAATAATCTGAATCCAATCATGAAACAACGTGAAGTTGAGCCTATATAGCAACTGAAGTCATGCTTCAAATATCTCGTCTGGAATTTTCAGAGTTAGTGAAATTCCTAGTTGAATGTCTCACCTCATACACTTGCACTAGACTTTCCCTGAACCCTATTCCTTGAAACCAACAAAGAATTGCTAAGTCTGTTTCAGTTCTGAACTATTAATTGATCTAGTAAAAGTTCTTCAATGTTGCTATACTGGTGAGGCTATTTGTTGGAATGTATGTTGAAGTTAACATGAACAATATCACATATTCTTTCAGGAATATATTTCAGCTTTCAGAATATTGTCATATAGATCTTGCACTTCCCAAGTGGATTTATAGAAATCACCCCATACAATTTGATTGTCTTCAGCTTATACAGATAGTAGGATTTTGGCATAATGGTGATGGATAAATAATCCCAGCCAATCGTGTTTATTTTCGTCATTTATTACATCTATCGTATTCATTGCCTGACCAATTGGGTTTGATGGGAAACACAAGTTCAATTAGACGCTATAATCAACATTTACAGAAAGGTACTCACATTTAACTTCCTGCAGTTACACTGATTAATTGGAGGTTGTAAATCATACAGTACGAGTCTATATTCGTCCAAGCACTATTATACATGTCCATGTAGGGCCAGGCAAATATAACTAGATATAACACAAGTCAGTATAAACAGCAAGAATAGGGATTGATACCTTTGAGCATTGTCTTGGACAAATGATTTTCTGTAATGCACAATTACACTGTTGTAGCGATACTTGACCTCTTCCTCTATAACTGGATCCTTCTGACCCATACGATCTATCTAATTATGAACAATAACAACTAAACAATTACTATATTTCAGATGAAAAGGACAAAAAATTTGATTCAAGAGAAAACATGTGTGTTGATCACAACTGCAATAGTCTTGTGAACATAGAATAGAAACCAAAGTGTTCAAGGTGTTCTAAATTACCAATATCTCTCCACATATTGTTCATGCAGTATCTATACATTTTAAGAAAATATTATACTTAAGTATCTTATATATACATTGCAGAATTGGCAACAGAAGTTTAAAACTGTTATTTTGATGCAGAATTTGTCCATTGTTAAATAATAAAAATAAAATGCACATCAACATTTTATATTTGTTGGTTTATCAGAAAATCAAAACAGAAAGATAGAATGATAAACACATGGCTACATGCTATTTAATTGTCTGCATAGCAATATTTTATTATATGTTTATCTATCAAAGACAATCCATGCAATTCCTCCACGCAACTGCAAATGAACTGATAGTATAGTGTTCATGGACTTGTCAAAAGTGTGGAAGAAGGTAATTCACACACACAAAAATAAAGAATGCAATTATATAATAGAATCTCTCAGAAAATTTCAGCTGGGCTCGCATCATGCTTACCAGCAAGGCACAAACACTGCCTTCCATTGCCCCCGCATACCAGAAGAAGTCCCCAGTCAATCTAGCAAAATCCAACGCAGTAGAATAATGGGCATTGGCATCAACAGGGGATCCAGCCAACAGACAATAATCTCCTATGGTTTTCTGCGCACGGCCTAATCGCCGCTTTTTTGCCTTGATCACCTGTGAATTTTGTTGATTAGAATAAGGAACTGTGTTTCGGTTACCTGAATTTTAACGGGAAATGAAACATTGATAGAAATGAAATTTTAAAAGGAATACACAAATAAAACTCTTAGGACACCTAAAATCTAAACCTCCTCTGAGCTGAGACTGGCTTGAGAATCTAGAGGCGTCTTCAAAATAGTTCCACCAGATTCTGCTTGAAGAACCCATTTCTCAAATTCCATCAACAAGGAGGCAGCAATATCTTGCACCATTGTTTGTAAGTGGAATTCTTGTGTTTGACGATCTGCTGGAGGAAATAATACTAAGTTACTCCCCTTGTGACTCTCATCTTCCAGCTGCAATGCAACAAAATTACGTCAATTGAGCCATGCTAGCACGCAAAATGCCACGAGTTCATTTAACTCCCAAATCCCTACATTAGGAAAAAATTCACTTTTGTTCCACCGTTATCATCAAAAGAATTTATGAGCAATGGCATCTAATTCTAACTGAATGTATAAATACCAATAAAAAAAAACCGTCTTTTGCCGCCAAAGTTATATGAGCTTGTTAAGTAGCAGATAGAATCTCGATAGTAATTTAATTGAACCTGGGAATCGCCAGGGCAGAAGGCGAAGCAGCGTTGGACGAGTGAGGAAGAGTAACCCTTGCAAGCATTGGAGAATTGTAGGGCAACGGATCCGAGATCGGGAGATAAAGGGCAGTGGCAGATGCCGATAACGGCAAGGATCTTGCGGTTGGATTGGAAGTCCTCCCACGGGGAGGGAGGGGATCCTCCGAGCATAAATTTGAAACGGAGGCTTCCGGAGTCCCAAGGCTGGTGTGCAAATGGCGATTTCTGGTGCTCCGCGTAGAAAGAGCTGATGGAGGAGAGGGACACCGTTTGGTGGCGGTTAAGCATGGAGGCATAATCGCGGAACAGAGGCGTCGGGATCGTGCCGATCGGGAGCACCGCCGCTCGGATCATGCTGCTCGTCTCTATGCTCACGTCGGGCTCCATTTCCAGATTCAGAGTTTCCGAGTGTGTCGTGGGAGACAGAGAAGTTAGAAAATTTATTGTTGGGAAAAAGCGCTGTGCCTCTAACGCGTTTTTCGAATACTGACACGACTTGTAATTTACAGTAATACCTTATAATTATGCTAGAACAATTTTTTATGTCTTGATTATTTGTAACTTCCATTGAAATCAACCGATATGGGTCCATAATTATAATAAAATTATAATTTACGTTTGACTCTCTTATATTTCTTTCATGTTTTTATTCGACACGATAATTTTATTATTATTATTTTTCTTAGAGAAAAAAATGTATTGACCAAAGTACCTTATTGAATTCAATCTCCAACAACCCTTTTATTTGTTCAATTTTCGAGATCTGAAAGATAAAGTCTTCTAATGTTTTAGTGGTCCTAATCTTAAATCGTACGAAATCTTGCGCACCTATTAAAAGATAATTTTCTTGGGAAGGAAAAAACGTTTCTATAGAGATTAGGGTTGCAAACTTTTTTATACATCTTTCGGATACAATAAAATTATTCTGAAAAGATGGAGGAAGCTTGATGAGGCACAAAATTTCTATGCTATTTTTTGACGAAATTAGTGGAGAAATAGGTAATAAAGGAATATAGAAAATACTATTCGTTGGTGTAAAACTCGATGTTATCATTGGAGATGTCCTTATTTCAACTAGTAGAGCCTTTTGGTTTAATCATGAAAGTGGTGAAAGATCAAGATTTGTATATTTGGTCAAACTCATCACGAATCAAAAGAGCTTACAAGAGGGAAGTTTTAGTTGCTTTGGATGATTATAATTTAGTTTTTGATTTTATAATTTTCTTAGTTGTGTTTAAAATCGTTGTAATACCTAAACCTTAAGACAGTTGCATCCTTATTGCATGGTTAATTATTTAACTACGACATTGGGATCTGTTGACGCTTCCCTTAGAAATCTACCACACTATATCACAGTTTCTGCGATTGAGTTAATCATTTTACAACAATATAACATTTTTGTAGGTAAACACGAAATTCTGTAAATTGCGAACTAGTAAGAACTTGTTGGTAAATAATCAAAGTATATGTGAGCTGCATAATTAATTAATTTGAACTGAGGTCAATTAATAAGTGATCGATAGTTCGTCAGACAGTTAAAATCAATTTGTTGAACTATCGGACGCTGATTAATTCAAATTATTAATTATAAATCATAGATGCTAAACCTAAACAATATATGTGCATTCGGTAGACTATGCACTAAGACGGATATTAAGAAATATTGAGAATATTTTGTTTGAACCCTTATAAAATACCTTAAACTCTAAATAGTGAAATTTTATAACGAGGTTTGTCGACTGTCATTTTACGAAACGATCTTCTCTGCATTAGAGGAGAAAATAAGCAACTGAAATCACAATACATCATTATATTATCTAAACCATCGCATAAGAAAATTCCAATCAAAAGTTCGAGAAATAATTTATTTATAAACAATTGCTTACTAAGAGAGATTAACATAATCTCATATATCAGTTACAAATGCTTCAACTCAAATTAATGTCCTATAATAGATAACATGTTAGCAATATGTATATAACGAGCTTGAAGCGTGATGACATTTGATTTTATTCGCAACAAAATATTTTCTCTATGCGTCGGTAAAAAAAATACTTTTGGGGGGGAGATATACTATTTCACCAAGGTATCTAACCAAAACCTCTATTTGAGCCTCATTTTTGGAGAAAATGGATTTTATAATAATGATTGTTTGGAGAATGCTTAGTTGAAAAGTAAAGAATTTTTTTGTGTTTACGTGTATAACTATTTTATGGGGGAAATATGTAGTTGAAAATGAATTTTTTTTAGATAATTGTAGGTCGACCTACTGAAATATATGATAACAATATCGAATGCTCAAATGAACCCTAATAAAGAAATAATTATGCTATATTGAAAATATAACTTTCAAGTTTAATTATCTTTGTGTGAATGTTCCAAAACTCTTTTCTTTACGTAATCGGATAAAGATAACACACAATAAAAGCTTAATAACCATCATTAAAGTCTTTGAATTTATATGCTCGAAAATAATTCATCTTTTTATCTTAGTATGAAATTTAAGAACATTGATAATAAATGGAGGAGCTAACATAATTTGTTGGTAATTAGTAGGTAATATTCGAACATCAATAGAGAAAGTACGTAAGCAAACAATTACCTTGGAAAATGGAGTTCCAATAAGTTGAAGTAAAGTCATAATAAAGTCAACCTAAAAGGTATGTAAACGATTATGTGATATCAATTTTGGCCCGAGATACAGGCCACATAGAATATTTGACATAGGTGAAAATGTTGTAGGTAATTTTTCAATTTTGTTGTGATCAATTATATTCAAAATCAACGTGAGAGGAGATACGAGACAAGTCTCAAACATTTCATCATCACTATCAAAATAATCAATATGTTTAACAGTAAAACCCCATTTTCTTTTTCATGAAAAGGAATAACGTAACTAGAATTAGGAGGTGATTGGTGTAACTGGAGTGGTATGCCTAGTTTTTTACATATTGATGAATTTGAAAAGATAATTCTAAAGGTTAGCTGGTCGTAGGCTTCGTCTAAGGATTGTAGTGCGAAATATCGTCAAACAGGAATAATAAAATGAACAAGAAAGAAAGGGATCAAATAAGATAAGAATCTGTGGCAAAAATAAAATTAATTTCAATCTAAGTTAGAACTTTTATCAAAATATTAAAATTAACATAATCTAAGTTAAAAAAATATAATTTAAATTAAACTTTGTTTTTAAATCTCATCTAAATCATATCTATATTTTATCTCTATCTCTATCATATATACACTTAGAGAATACAAAGACATAACAAGTCCTGTAAAAGTCCATAAGACGTTTAGGTACCTAAAATATTCAAAATAGAAATATTTCAATAAATTACGTCGTTATAAGAAAACAAATATTATCAAAAAGAAAAAAACTATCGACAATACTTTTGTACCTTTTGTAACAATTCATGTTATAAATGACAGCAAAAGGAAATATGTCAAAGGATATTAACATAGAATTGATTGGTTAAAATTAAAGGAAGCAATATAGGCACACAAAAAAAGCTATGAACCTCAACACATAACATGTAAAGTTAATAGTACTCATATGAAAATGAAATAAGTAAACGAAGTCGTAGTATAAAATGCACAACTTTTAACATAAAGATTTTTTCAAAGACGTATATAAACATGTAATTTCTATATTGTTAGTCTATAATATATGAAATTTGATATTCGCATAATAAAAAATGGTTGTAACAAACTCACCGTAATGATTATTAATATTATCTTTGAATAATGTAATACATCTGAAGTACATGGTTTAATTGATGTTATCTTGAGATGAAGTAAAAATAAGTTGTACTATTTTTTCTTTGATAGATGTATTGTTTCATTGAGTTTTCCTTTGCAAGGTTTTTGATGAGTTGACTTTTGTAGCGTGTTAAAAAAAAAAGTACTAATTTTCTATAACTATAAATTTTATCACGGAATTTAGGTTTTAACGCTACATATTCTTCTTACAAAATAGGATTACAAGATGATGAAAATCCGTAGTAACAAACGGAGCATATAAATGTTACGATGCAAACATATAATAACAAAATTATCGACATTGAGAGAGTTTAAAATAAACAAACGAGATAAATATCGAATTAACGAGTGAATGATACGTGAAAATGAAAATAATGTTAACAATCAAGGTTTGGGAACAATGATAATTTTAGCTCGAACTCTTAATTTTTTTTGACTTGTGAAATTGGAAGTGCAATAGAAAATAATAATTAAAAAAAACAATAATATAAAAATTGAAATAGAGCGATCCATTTAGATCGAAAAAATCATAACCCATAAAGTCATAAACCGTATAATCTGGGAAAATGAAGGAGTAGCATTTGAGAAAATAAGCCATAACGAACAAATCGCAAAAAGCCAAAAACCCTTCTATGTTTCTCTCTCCTTCTGGTTCGTCAACTTCCCAGCAATTCATTCTCCTTCACGGGTTCACCTTCTTCTCCTAGTAATTTCGTCATTCATACAACGCCCTGTTTCTACCTCCCAGGTTGGTATTTCACTCTTTCCTCCCACTAATTTCTCCCTGTATGTAATTATACATATATATGTACAACACGTATATATCACCTACTGTGTAAGGATCCAAACAAAAAGCAGATCCGTTTAATCGGATCTCTCGCCATGGCCCTATTTAGGTGCTTCCTCATCAGCTATTTATGCTACTTTATTCATATTATTTATTTCTCGTATTCATATTGCCCTCGGACCAATACAACTCTCCTCAACTTCACTTCTGAATTCGTTATGGTACAACATCAGCTGCGCGGTGTACTATCTGTAATTGACGACTGTTCCTTTAGGATCACCCAGTTTGACATGCTTTCAGGCTCCGACGTGCATTGGTGGGGTGCTGATGGGGATGATTTCCAAAACCTGACCAAGGGTTTTGTCGTTTCTGACCAAATTTTGAATCAGACCTATAAAAATGATAGCTTTCTGGTTAATATGCGCAAAAACATAACGTGGGACAAAATTAAAGTCCTTGCAGTTTGGGATACCCCCACGGCTTCGGATTTTGGTCATGTTTTGTTAAGAACTTTGTCTAATGGAACTGAAAATTCTGCGCCATTGCCAATGCCTGTGAATGGGAGCACTAGTCTGATGGGAAATGAGCAACCCACCATGTTTGAAAATTGTAAAGTTCTATCTGATGGTTATAGGATTAGGTGGACCTTAAAGGAGGAGGAGAATAGGATTGATATTGGGTTGGAGGGTGCAATTGGGATTCAGAATTACATGGCATTTGGATGGGCAAACCCCAATGTTACTGCAAAGTTTATGGTTGGCGGTGATGTGGTGATCACAGGGTTTAAGGAGGATGGAATGCCATTTGCTGATGACTTCTATATAACTAAGTACAGCGAGTGTATGATAAATCAGGATGGGAGTGTGCAGGGTGTATGTCCCGATGCTATGTATGAAAGCTCTGATCTCATTGGGCTGGTGAATAATACAAAGTTGGTTTATGGGCACAGGAAGGACGGTGTGTCCTTTATCAGGTATAAGAGACTGTTGAAGTCCATTGATAAGAAGTATGATGTGTCGGTTGACCCTAAGGGCAACATGACTGTGATTTGGGCTTTAGGGTTGATTAAACCGCCTGATAGTCTACGCCCTTTTTATCTTCCTCAAAATCATGGTGGGAGCTTTAGTTACTTGACTCTGAACATTTCAAACCGTGTAAATGATTGCTTGGGACCATTGGATGCCAAAGACAAGGAGGATCAAGATCTTGTCATTGCAGATAAAAAGGAGCCACTTGTTGTAGTGACAGGTCCGGCATTGCATTATCCAAATCCCCCAAATCCTTCAAAAGTTCTTTACATTAACAAGAAAGAGGCTCCTGTTCTTAGGGTAGAGAGAGGTGTGCCGGTAAAGTTTTCTATACAAGCCGGGCATGACGTGGCATTCTATGTTACCTCTGATCCGCTTGGTGGAAATGCAACTTTAAGAAATATGTCTGAGACTATTTATTTTGGAGGACCAGAAGCAGAAGGAGTTCAAGCCAGTCCTACTGAATTGGTTTGGGCACCTGATCGGAACACACCGGATCTGGTTTACTATCAGTCTCTTTATACACCAAAGATGGGCTGGAAAGTTCAAGTGGTTGATGGAGGCTTGCCAGATATGTATAATAACAGTGTTTCTTTGGATGATCAGCAAGTTATGTTATTTTGGACACTGTTGGAGAATTCGATATCTATTGCAGCTCGGAGCGGGAAAAAAAGTGGTTATTTGGCTATTGGCTTTGGTCGTGGAATGGTCAACAGCTTCGCGTACGTGGGTTGGATTGACGATGAAGGGAGAGGGAGGGTGAGCACATATTGGATAGATGGAAGGGAACCTTCAAGCTTACGTCCGACAAGGGAGAATATGACATATGTGAGATGCAGGTCTGAAAATGGCATCATCACAATGGAGTTCACTCGGCCTTTGAAACCGTCATGCAAGCTTAATGAAAGGCCAGAATGCAACAATATTATTGATCCTACAACTCCGCTGAAAGTTGTCTGGGCTATGGGTGCTCAATGGTCTGATGACCATTTAAGCGTGAGAAACATGCATTCAGTCACAAGCAAGAGACCAGTAAGTGTACTGCTTATGCGTGGTTCTGCAGAGGCAGAGGAGGACTTGCGTCCAGTATTAGCTGTGCATGGATTCATGATGTTTCTTGCCTGGGGTATACTGCTTCCTGGTGGAATTTTGGCAGCTAGATACCTAAAGCATGTTGGTGATGGGTGGTTTCAGATTCATGTCAATCTACAGTACTCAGGATTAGTAATTATTTTTCTTGGTTTCCTTTTTGCTGTTGCTGAGCTTCGGGGTTTCACTTTCCATTCATTGCATGCTAAATTTGGAATGTTGGCAATAATATTAGCAATTGCACAACCAGTGAACGCATATCTGAGACCTAAAAAGCCTGCTAATGCAGAGGAGGTTTTGTTGAGGAGGCTTATTTGGGAGTATATTCATGTTATAACTGGCAGATGTGCCATCATTATTGGCTGTGCTGGTCTTATTACTGGACTGAAACATTTGGGAGACAAATATGGGGATGAAAACACTCACGGGCTTATTTGGGCTTTAATAATTTGGTTCTTAGTAGGCGCATTAACAGTAATGTATTTAGAATACCGTGAGAAGAAAAGAATAAGGCGGGATAGAATATCTGGAAGAAGCGATTGGGTGCTGGGTGATGGTGAGGAGGAGGATATTGATCTCTTGAGACCTAGTCGGACTATGGCAGAGAAAGAAGCGCTCTCTTCAGAAAGAATGGAAATTCAGCTTGAACCGTTGAGCAGATAGAGATAGATACTGCAATGATTCTTAGGCAAACTAGTTATCTATATCATTTTTGAAACTTCTACTCATGCACACACCAAGCCTGTTTGCTTGCTTGCTTGCAAGGCTTCTTTTTGGGTGTATGGATTGAGGTTTTATTTCAACTTTTTGGTCATGAAGAGCAGATATTTGCGGCTTCTATCTTGTATGTTTACCACATTCTTTAACATAGTGAAAAGTCTTTCTTTCTTCCCTTGTCAACGAAACTAGATGCTATCTGTGTGTGTGTATTTATTTCAGCATCTTGCATTCAATATACAAGATTGTCATGCAGCTTTCCTGCAGAATTTAAAGCAATTTTGGCTCATAATAGTATTTTTTTCAACACAGTTTGATGCATTCTTTTTCAAACCATTGTTTTGTGATTGTCGTATGTTAGTCGTGTTGAACTAATCCAAAACACAAAACTTGGTGCAGGAAACTTGTTCTGTCATGGTGACTACATTTATATGTTCAGCGTTCATGCATAAATATAATTGCTAATTAATATTTTACTCTAGAGGGTACACGTGAAATTGCCATTGATTTATATGCTAATTTTGAAGTTTATGATTGAGGATCTAAGGGCCTGCTTGAGAGTTTTTTTTTTTTTTGTCACCGGTTTTGGGAGGTACCGTTTATGAGTGGTTGGATGGAAAAATCGATGCATGTTAGATTTTAGGGGCACCATTTTTTGGTGGTTTAAAAATATCCAAAAATCACTACAGCGTAATTTTGGCCATCTTTCTCAACCCACCAAATCGACGGGATTGGGCTGTTTCTCAAATCTCTTCCAATTTTACCCACTTCAAAATAATAACGAAATCTATCCTGACTTGTACAAAAAGAAAAATTCCTATACATTAAAATCAGTCATTCCAAAGGTCTTCCTCTTCTTCAGTTCTTCATTTTCTGGTTTTTTTCACCATCAATTCTCTATTCAGCCTTTCTCAAAATAAATTGAAGGTACAAATTCTGTTAATATACTGTATTTCCCTCAATTTTCTATGAGTGAATTTGTGTAGTTTCAATGAAAAGTGTTTTAGAACTTCAATAGAAGTCTGCACTGATAAAATTCAATAGAAGTCTGTAGTTTCAATGAAATGTGATTTTTTTTTTAAGAACTTCATTTGCTATTAACATGTTTGATAAAAGTTGTGGCTAATTTTGAGGGGTTGCTCAATTGGTCCGACATTGGGTTTGCTCCTCAATGGTAACCAGTTCGAGTCTCCTTAGAGTCACTAAGGTGAGTACTCGATCGTAAATTTCAGGGCTCCGTGGGATTAGTCGAGGTGCGCACAAGCTGGCCCGGACATCCACGGTTATTAAAAAAAATAAAATAAACAGTTGTAGCCGAATAGTTCCCTAGAAACATGTGTTATACTCCAGTGTGGTGAGTTGAGTTTCTATGTCTTCCTATTGAATTTGCTATTTTCTTGTTTGTGGCATTTGTTGGCTGAAGTAGGGATGATAAAAAAATCCGACAAATCCGACACTCGCGGGGTTCCGCCTCGAATGGGATGGGAATAACTCGCTTAATCCGTTATTCGGGCCCACCCCGCCCCGTCCTGTCTAATTTTTATTTTTTTTGTTTTAGAATTCAATACTTTCCCCGTCCTGTCTAATTTTTATTTTTTTTGTTTTAGAATTCAATACTGTAAATGAAAATTTTCACGAAATTTCATTTGTTCTAATAGAAAATGGTAACTAAAATTATTTGTCTAAATCTAATGAATGAATTGGGCAATAAAAAAAATTATCAAAAACTTTAAAAAAATTAAACGGAATAGTGAACGGGGCAAAGACCTCGTCCCGCCTTAAACGCCTTAAATGGGTAGCGGGGCGAGGAATTGCTTGGCAGGGGGCGCCCCGCCCCGCCCCGCCCCGTGGTCATTCCTAACTGGAAGTAAGCTTGCAAAAAAAGAAAAAAAAAAAGAAAAAAAGGGTTTGAAATCTGTTATTGGACAAAATGAATAAAATTTGCGTTTGTTAAGTGGAAGTAATTAAGATTCTGGTAAATCTGTGTTTTGGCTTCTGGGACAGATGCATGGTTAAACGATTCAGTTTTTAGGTCTATAGAATGGAGATGAATCATACTTAATAAATATTACTTGCTTTCGATCTGATATTGCTTTCTCCACCTGAAATCCAGTTCAAGTTTAGATGCTTTTATATGCAGGAATGTAGATGAAAGATTACAATTATCAATAGTAGATCTGTGTGTTTTCTTTTCTAGTGAAATCATATTTTTTTGGATGATTTTCAGTCGGTGAATAATAAACTCTCAAGCATGGATTTGACAGTTTTAAAAATCACGACTAAAAACCACTCAAAGTCATTATATTAAAAAAGTTCAAAATCGGTACTTTAAAAAACATTCATAACTAGTACGCCGAAACTCCCTAACAGGCCCTAATTATAATTGTTCTTTTATGGTGCTGAATTGATTCTTGTCTCATGCCTGATCATTGCTTTCTAGATTCTTACATAAGGAGGATAGGAAACAAAGTCGTTCCTACTAGAAAAACAAGAGTTAAAAAGGATCAATAGCGGGAAAGCATTCTCCAAGCACAGAAGCGAGTGCAATTGGGATAAGACTATCTAAGTAGGCAGTGACGAACGCATACAATTTGAGTTAGAGTTGCATAATCAGATCTGCAAAAAAGTTCTGAAAAACATAAATAATTCCAAACTCATTTCAAATCAATTTAATTCAATGAAACAAACTATAAATGTAATCCAAACCCATTTTCTCTACCACTTTGAATTTTGGCCAAAGAAATAATAATTTGAAATTATAAGTTACTTTCGTTAGATAACAATCACTTTTCGATTTTTAAAAACAAAATAACTTAAGTTGATCGGCTTTTTTGTTTCTTTTTTCTTGTTTAGCCACTGGACTATAACACGAATAAAAATTTTGGTGAATACATAACAGAGTTATCTTGAGTATGAATTAAGGCAGCAACATGAATTATGTAGAGCAGATGAATACGTAATAGAGCTATCTTGAGTTTAAACTAAAACAACAACATGAATTATGTAGCGCATATGACTAAAGTTTTCCCTTTATAAATGGATGGATGATGAAAGTGGTATTTTTAATAATGGTAGTATGCTTTACATATTTGTAGGCAGATTCGATTCTTCAATCGATTGTTCTGCAATAATACCATACTAAAACCATGACAATTCAACTAAGTTAAGCCAAAGATTATTCGAGTAAGAAACCTCTAGCCTTTAATAGAATCTTTGATTGAATTGTGAAAATTTTAAATTATTTATACCCACGTGTGAAATTACATAATTAAAAGTAACAAATCACTTTTTAATTATTTCTAGATGGTTAGATCAAACAAGTCAACTTATCATAAATTTAAATACCACAATCAATAACTAAAGCAATAAAGAACACCAAAGATGATCACGAAGAAATCTCAATTAGGTAAAAACTTCGGGTACTTTGCCAATCAATAACCCACTATAAATCGAAGCAAACTTATAGTAGGTCCAGATCTGTCTAAATCATAGGACTTCTGACCTCAATTCCTGTAGTCTCTCTTGATCCTATTGGAAGTTTGCTGTTTCAAAACAAATTCCGACTTCTAGTATATATCTTAGCCCTCATGGACTGCGTGCTCCTAACGCCAGGTCCCGACTCATGGTGCCTCACCTTAGTCCTCATGAATTTGTACTTCTGCAACAACTTTAGATCCCTGGTATCGGTTTATCTCATGTTGATTAAATTGTGTGTTTGATCAAAAGATCTTATGTGTTTTAATATGCGATTTAATATAAAAAAATATGGCTAAATCAACAAATCAAATTTTGGATGAAATTATTGCTCAAATAATATGGTGGTTGAATATTTGAATCAACGAACATATTTTAGATCTTCAAATGAATGATCTCTATGTAAAATATGATTTAACACACTTTTGGACATTCATAGGGTATGATATATATAGGAAAAATCATTTGGGATGAAAAGGGATTGAAAAATCGAGTATTTGAAGCAAAATAGAATCATGGACGTCAACCAGTCGCTCGAGCGTCAAGCCAGCGATGGCGGGCAGCAGCTGGCAGTTGTCAATTTGTTTATCATAACTTTCTCTGCCGATATTCAATTGAGGTGATTCAAAATGCGTTGGAAAGTTAACTCAAAGTGTTACAATTCTTCTAGAATTAGCATTGTCGAAATTCCAATATCTTCTATGTGAAAAATGCATTGTAAGTTGCGATTAAGAATTTGGAACATAACTTGTGAGGCTCTTTGACACTCTTTAAACTTCTAATTGCATTCTCTTGATCATATGTGACATTTTTGGACATCTGGGATTCCCTAATGGACTATATTACCAACCCCAACTCTATTAACTTTAACAAGGACTTAATAACTTCTATTTTGATTTTGATTACAACTCGATAAATTCCTAATACAATTCAACTAGGACTTTATTTTGACTAAAAAAAAATTACCAATTACAAATTTAGAAATTGCTAATCATATAATTTGGACTTAACATATTGAAAAGAATTTGTGGAATGCGAGAGAATATATACCTAGATTATCTAGAATTTTCGATGAAGCCAACATTTTGAACTATAGGTGGTGTTACATTAGACAATATACAAACGTATGTATATTTCAGTTGTTTATGGATATCTTAAAAACGAATTTATTAAGTTAGATGGTACTCAATAAAATAAGTAAAAGTTACTTAACAAGTGGTCTCTTGGTCTCAACTTACATTTTTAACAAGTTAAGAGTAATTTTTAAACTTAGTCAAGAAATGATAGATTATTTAAGAAATGAAATTACTTATGAAGTTTATTGCACTTCATCTCGAATCTCTATTTCTTCTCAAGAAATAAACAATTTTTAAAACATAATAATAATAATAATAATAATAATAATCAAAAAATGAAATGTTGGTAGGTCACTTGCCCCACCGTGCCCCTCCCCTTTCCGCCCTTTAAAGTTGGACCAGTCCATCAAGGTTTCTATAAGCGATAATTAGGCCCCTTACCCTCCAAAAATAACAAATTAGAATAATACTCCAAAACTAATTAAAATTTTTACTCCCGTAATAAATACGCTCAAAACCACCTTATAGGTAAGCGGAGAAGATGGAAAACCCATCAAGGATGCCGGAGATAAAGGAAGTGGTGCCACCCAGTGATTCTCCTGTCATGATGTCGCCTTTAATCAAAACATTGTGGCGATAATTACCTACAATTTGGAAGCAGCAGCTCGAAGCACGGGGAAAAAATTTCAGCATTACAGCGGCGGCAAAAATGGTGGAAAAGGACGACAAGGCGAGGAAAGAGGAAGTCGTCGCAAGGGAATATACAATCAAACTCCATAAATGCCTACACGGATGCACCTTCAAGAAGAAGGCTCCAAAAGCCATTAAGGAAATCAGGAAGTTCGCCCAAAAGGCTATGGGCACAACTAATGTGAGAGTTCATGTGAAGTTGAACAAACAAATCTGGAGCCGTGGAATCCGAAGAATTCCAAGAAGAATTCGTTGTCGCATTGCACGCAAAAGAAATGACGATGAAGATGCTAAGCGGGAACTTTACTCTTTGGTAACTGTTGCTGAAATCCCCGAGGGAGGTCTTAAGGGTTTGGGCACTCAAGTAATTGAAGATGAAGAATAAATTTACTTTTTTGTTTCAAGTGTTTACTTAATCAAGTTTTGGTGTACAGCAGATTATTGAGACAAATGGACCATTGTTTCCTCTCTGTATTATGACAAGATTCACTTCAATGGATACTATTGTGGTTTATGAATGCCAAAATAAAAAAAATAAAATTTTTTTACCACAATTTGGAATGATGGGGCTCTATTTTCTATCATTTTGTCAAAGGGATGCATTTGTACCGTTTTGGTAATGCTTGTATTCGTGTATGCTGAGCGTGAAAGGAATTGGAATTTACGCTAGCACAGGAATTATTTGTAAATTTAATGGCAAAGATGTGTGTGTTACATAGAGGGGAATCAATGCTTTTTTAATTTTTGTCACTTTTTTCAGTTTTTGTCACTTTCAAATTATAGGGTATTATAAGATCGATGACATACGCCACATAATGGTTGCAAAGGGTGTTCATAAGCTATAGGCAAAGAGTGTTTAGCGGCGAGTCTATATTCAACTTAAAAGATTAAAGCTTTTGAATTCGTCACTTTTCAAAATTTCTGTCACTTTTTTTAGTATTTGTTAGTCACATTTTTTTAAAAATTTCTACCGCTTTTTTTTAGTAACAAACATCAATTTTTAATAAAAATGATATTGTATGTCATTTTTAATTAAAAAAAAAAGTGACTTAACTTTTGAAAGTGACATTGTGTCACTTTTCTAGATTTTGTCACTTTTTTTTTTGGTCACCTTTTAAGTTTTTATAACTTTTTAAGAAGATAAAAAAGTTAAATAATATGTTATATTTTCCTAACATAATCAGCATGTGGATTATTCTGAACGTGCCGATTATTTTAAGAACATGATTACTAGTGCTGCACAAATGGATAATGCTAGTTTGGTATTTGTCACTTTTTTTTAAGTTCGTGTCACTTTTTTTGAGTTTGTATTACTTTTTGAGGGTTTTTGTCACTTTTTTTGAGTCTATCACTTTTTTAAAAAAAGTAACAATTTTTATAAAAAAAAGTGACATTACGTTGTTTTTTCATTTTACACAGTATTTTTTACTTCCTAAAAACTTTTCATATGATTTTTCAAAACATCCATAATTTTAAGGGTATTTTTGTAAGTACCCATTTCTATAATAACCATTTGTTTTATGTGCTTGAAATGTATCCTTGTTTCAAAATTTTATTTCTTATTCTTTTTTAATGTTTAAGTATGTTGAATCCTTTCGGAGAAAGATGCCATAATTGTATGACATACAACCCTCCATATAGTACTTTTTAATGTGGAAATTACATTGCAGCCGATTTTTAAGGAGTACAATTCTAAAATCAGGTTTAAAGTTAACTCATCCATAAATCAAGTATTTAATATTTAATAATTAAATATTTTAATTAACCTAAATATTCACCTCAATCCGCCCAATTCCATTTACCCTACCAAATTTAACAATGTCACAAGTTACATACCAACGTTAACTAGTCATGGATCATATGTCACGTCTTTTTACACTGATAACACGTCGTAGATTCAAGTTCATACGTCACGATTCATACGTTACTGGTCACAAGTAATAGTTCACTGGTTACGTGTCATATTGCAAAGGTAACAGATCAATGTCCACAGATCACATATCCATGAGAATTGGTCACAGGCCATTGGATCAATATCACATGTGACAGTTTACAGGCTACAACTCACATGTAACATATCATAGGGCAAAGTACATAGGTCACATGCCACAAGTTCAAAAGAACTGGTCACATGACATTGATTTCTTCTACCTCGGTTCCCAGAACTACTCACAATATGATTAACTAGATTTTGTCAGTGAGAATCAAAAGTTATTTTGCTCCGGTAAGCTCTCTATAGATTCTCTCCTCGTTTGATCTTCTGATACACAATGTCGACAATTTTCAATTTGTGACCTCAATTGTCATGTGGGTTTCAATTGGCCAGATTTCAACGGTGAGAAATCGAAGTTAATTCTCCGGCGAGTTCTTTGTAGATTCTATTTTTGTTCGATAGCTTCTAATTTGTTACTTCAATAGTTTAATGACTTTAAAATAATTAGATTCTGATAGTGATAATGCAGAATATTTTATTTTTTGAGAGGTCAATGTGGTTTTATTTTGCTTTGTCCTGTTTTGGAGAGCCCCGTTTAGAATGGTAATTGAAAGCGTTATTTATTAGAATTTATTTTTTATATAATATTAATTAATTACTATCTGAGTTTTGAACTTTAAACCTTTTCTTTTAAAATTGAATTATGGTATAGTTAAATCCTGACTTATGTATTGTTCCCTTTTGGAAAAACAAATACATAATTACCATAGTTTCAAGATACACTTTCAAATTTAAAAAACTTGTGGAATTCTTTCGAAAATCAAGAGAGTCGCAAATGTCATTACCTAATAAAATTTTGTGACACATTAATTAATTAAACATGTCGATGTTACAATAACAAAAAATTTTATGGTCGTGATCATATACTAATCAAATCACATAGGTCGCAATCACAAAGACACAAATTGTGAGTTAAAATTAGAAATTTAATCTCAAATCAAACATCTTTATATGTCATAATTTATTTATCGATTACAAATTATCAAATTAACTAATAACAATTACCCAATTAACCGGTAAACTCTTCATCTCCCCCCACCTCAACTCACTCCACCACCATCGCACCTCAAATTCACCACCCACTACCTCAACTTCCACCTCAAATCCACCTCCAACAAATCTTGACCGGTAAAAATGACTATCCAGACACATACAATAAGTAATTAATGAATATAAAACTAATGCCAATTTGGAAGAGAGGGGGTCCACAATAGTGAATCAATTTTTGGAATTGATGGAAAAATTTATGAAATTCTAGCGCGGCCCCTTAGGTGAAGTCGGCAATGGGTAGACGAGAGGGTTGGAGGTCCTACTCACTAGATGAAAGATTCTAAGAATATTTTTCCCACCATAGTCGCGTCGTTCCATGACACTCTGATTTCTCTCTCCATCTCTCTTAGCCACATGTTGCGCACCAATGGCAAGCTCAAAGGTGCTTCGATTTCGCTCTCCACCTATCTCAACCGCAAGCTACACACCAATGGGAGCCTCAAAGGTGGATCTCCATATCTACCTTTGATGAGGGTAACGTGGAGTTTGGAACCTAGGAATTGTGCAGACTTTGGTGTTATGGGTTGGGTAAGGGTTGAGTGGCTGGTGGTGATTGTCGTAGAACCGCGACCTATGGTGGAAGTTTGAAGGTGGACATGGGAGAGGATGGAGGTAGCGTAAAATAATATTATCTAATTATTGAAGAGGAAAAGAAATTTTGAAATTGAAACACCTTATTTTTTAAATTGCAACTTAGTAAGGATTGAGGTTAAAAAAAAAAAAAAAAAAATTGCCTGCAAGTTTGGAATTGGCCCCGTTTTCAAGTTTTTTTTTAGTTACACCATAGACCTCATTTATTTATTTATTTATTTATTTTTAACTAAAATTTCAAATATGCCCGAATAGATAACTGCCTTTTTAATTAATCTCTAATAAGATTTACCCGAATCAATTATACCCCACTTTTAAACTAACTAGTCGTATGCCCGTATAATGTACGGGCTTTGATAATTTTAAGATAATGTTAGCATATCAAAAGAACGATATTTTGCTCCATAATTTATACAAAATAAGGTGTCAAGTCTAAGTAAAACAATATTTCGTTCCAATAGTCACAGTTGAACATGATTCCTCTTAAATTACA
>CAIGRB010085307.1:73310-93047 GCA_903798255.1 Fraxinus quadrangulata | reverse complement strand
TAATATTTGATAAACTTCATGCAGTTTTTATAAAATATTTCCAAATAAATAAAATATTCCATTAAGGACATCTATTAGCCTCTATCTGATGGAGATTAAACTTAGATCCTTTGTATACTTCGATAAAAGTTGATAAAATATGTGACTGAAAAATTATAGAACTCGTAAAATATATTATTAAAATTAATTATTGACTTTTACTTATATTAAAATTTAGATTTTAGTTTTCAAATATGGGCTAAACAAAATGGATGTGAAGAGAAGCCAAATTAGAATTGCTCTCGTTCAAATTCAATGGCTGACAAATAAAAAAGATTAAATACTTGGCCTTATTTGGTACCAATTAAAATTTAGATTTTAATTTAAGTCAAAATCAATAATTAATTTTAGAAAAAGTTGCAGCAACAGTCTCTAAAATTTTCAATTTTTTGCAGACTTTACCATAATTTTCAATTTGTGCCAGCGAAAGTCTCTTAACATTTTTGAAATAAGTATCTGGAGTCCGATTAGATAAAATCCATCAATTTGACCATTAGTTGATTAGAGAAGTTGATTTTGACCAATTTATAAAAAGACAAAATGGTACCTTTTCAATTTTAATATGAAAAATAAAAAAATGAAACAAAGGAAAAAAAAAATCATCTTGTATCTATTTCTTCCCACCCCAATCTTGTCACCATCATCACCTACTATAGCCTCTGTCCGTACACCGAACTCACTCCGCAAAAGTGTCCAATGCGGCCAACGAAAATTGATATTTTGAGAGTAATATGCTTGCTTGAAAGGTAGCGAAAGGCGTCGGGATCAAGGGGAAAACCTGTAGTGAAAGTGGGGGAAATCTAGTGGGTCGTTTCTGGTGGAGGTACATAGAGAGGGGAGTGTTATTTGTGAAGGGGAGTTCTTGATGTTATGCTTCGCATAGCATAGAGTGGTGGGTGTGTCAGACTTCAGCCAGACTCGTCGATTTGGTTGCAAAATGAAATTTAAAGGTCAATATGGAGGTTGATTTTGGGGTTTTGCTTTGTGTTGTGATTGTGATTTGGGGATTTTGCTTTCTATTGGCAATGATAGTAGTGGTCGAAGGTGATAGTGGTGACGGTGGGCAACTTGTAGATGATGATGGGTAGTAGGGGTTTGGTTTTAGATTTTACTTAGTGTTGTGATTGTGATCCGGAGATTTTGCTTTGTATTGATGGTGATGGTGGTGGTCGTGGGCGATGGTGGCGACGGCGAGCAGTTGTAGACGACGATGGGTATAGGGGTTTGGTTTTGAGTTTTGCTTAGCCAGACTCGTCGATTTGGTTGCGAAATGAAATTTAAAGGTCAATATGGAGGTTGATTTTGGGGTTTTGCTTTATGTTGTGATTGTGATTTGGGGATTTTGCTTTCTATTGGCAATGATAGTAGTGGTCGAAGGTGATAGTGGTGACGGTGGGCAGCTTGTAGATGATGATGGGTAGTAGGGGTTTGGTTTTAGATTTTACTTAGTGTTGTGATTGTGATCCGGAGATTTTGCTTTGTATTGATGGTGATTGTGGTGGTCGTGGGCGATGGTGGCGACGGCGAGCAGTTGTAGACGATGATGGGTATATGGGTTTGGTTTTGAGTTTTGCTTTGTGTTGTGATTATGGGGATTATACTTTGTGTTGGCTGTAATGGTGGTAGTCGTGGGCGATGGTGATGATGGCAGCGTGTAACATGTGGGTTTGGTTTTGGATAAGGGTAGAGGTGAGTTTGGATAGGGATGCGGATGTGGACGTGGTAGGGGTGGGGTGGAAGATGATGATGATTTTTTATTTAATTATTTTTTTATGAAAAGAGATAAAGTTACCGTTTTATCCTTATAAAAATAATTAATAATCTAGTCAAAATTATTTTTTGGTCAACTAACGGTAAAGTTGATGGATTCCATCAATTTATACTTCAAATGCATATTTCAGAAATGTTAGGACCTTCATCGACACAAATTGAAGATTATAGTAGAGTCTGCAAAAATTGAAAATGTGAGGATCGCTATTGCAATTTTTTCTTAATTTTAACTATATATCATGGGGCTCATAACTTTTCAACCATAAATTTTATTAACTTCTATCAAAATTTATTAAAAATTTAATTTTAATTCTCACTGAAGGGCTAATAGACTTTTCTTACTTAAGATTGGAGCTCCTAATTACTTATTTTACAGAAATATTAAATATTTTATGGAAGAAATCGATTTCTATTTTGCAACAATTCCCACGACTCTGAATTTAATAATAAAACAATAAGTTATTTTTTGTTTATGACGTAATTAATTGTCAAAACTTAGCAACCAAATTCCAAATAAGTCCCTACTAAAACCTATGTGGGGGTGAGGTGTCCAAAGATTAACCCTTCTATTAATGGAGTCCAGACCAGTATTAAAGAATTTTATTTTTTTCCCTCAATTGGAAACAGTACATCAATGTGGGCCCCTCTATTTCTTTACCTCTCCTATCAATTGTATACAGGGCCCATTATACTACAATAAAAATCTTATAATGTGAGTGGTGGTGTATGAACCCGGGCCCACATACTCTATTATCCTCACTTTTTTCTTTCCTTTTTCTCTTTATTAATAATTGGGAAAACTATATATCAAATCCCTAAGTTTCAAGCTCTATTGTAAAATGTTCTACAGTCTTCATTTATTGCTGTTATAGTCCTTCTTTTATCCTTTTTTTTTTTCTAAATATGAACATTCACTCATTTCAATTTATCGTTGTAAGGTTGGTCCAAGTGTCTTGCTATATTTACGTCGAGATTAAAAAATCGTACCTTCATCAGTGAAGAATAACAATCTTAACAATATTGTACGTATTCTTTTCTTTTCTCAAATCAAAAAAACGATCTGCATTTTTTTTCTCGATCAGTTTTCTCACTAAAAAAATTGGATATATGAAGTTTAAAATGGTAGTATTTGAATTCTTTCAACTACGTAAAGCAAATGCAAAAAATAAAAAAAATGACTATTAAATAAGCAAGTAGCAACTTAGAATTTAATTTTCTAGTGAATCAGTCTAATACTAAATTCTTATATTATGTATTAATACCAAAATTCTGTGTGTATTGTATTTTATTTCTTCTTAAAAATATCAACTTTATTGAAATAATTAACATAAACCTTATATAAGACTTACCCTTCACAATAATTATATTTCCGGTGAAGATAATATTTTCGTAAAATTTTCACCTTCGTAAAATTGAGTACAACATTGAAGTACATACAAAAAATTAATAGTTTTTTAACTCTTTATTTCCCCTTAATACTTCATCAACCTAAGGAGTCCTACGAAAATATTGTACGAATATAAAGTGAGTGTATGTTTGATTCCCATTAATTGGGAAAAAAAAAAAATTTGAGTTATGAATAGTATTTTGAGCAGAATGTGTGGTTAAAAAGTAGGAAAATGTTTTGAGAGAACGTATAGAATATTTTTGTTGAATGAATGTGTAATTAAAAATGATCTAATGGGAATCAAACAGGCTCTAAGCATATATGCCATCGCACGTGGACTTTTGAATGAATGGTTTTTACTGTTGTTTATTTGTATTATAGGACTTTATAAACAACTAAATAAAGGGATATTTTACAGAATCNCCTATTTTTAATTAATCATTCATGTAAACCCATGATTTTATGGAGACAGAAAATTGGTCCAATTGATTTTGAATGGAAGGAGATTCTGTTTGATTTATAGTTTTACATAAGATTCTGTTTGATTTTGAATTAAGGGAGATCGAGTAAACCCATGTTTATTCTTCACTAGATCAGATGGCTCAACTAAGGCAATCCCATGTTGTGCTACACAAAACGCTTTCGTCGGCTCAAGACAGTTCCATAGCAAAACTCTCTCCCCTCATTTCCCCTCATATGCAAATGATTTATCCTCTCCTTTGCTCCCCAATCTCATTTAGAAAGCATTATCTCTATCTTTTTGCAACTGAACGTGAATTATATGGTACTGGAGCTCTCAAATTTATCTCATTTGGCTTACATTCATGAAGCCATTTTCTTGATATTTTGGTTGGTGTATAGGTTTGCCCAGGGAACAATTTTTTGGGCAATTTTTGTTCTTCATTATGATTGGTAATCGATTTTTACTTTCTGTACACATTAGTTGGGGAGTGGGAGTGGTGGTGGTGGTGGTAGGCGGTGAGTGAATGGTGGGTTGGGTGGTTAGGCGATGGAGGCGATGGCGATGACGGTGGTAGTGAACGGTGATGGTGGGAGAGAAAGGTGAAGAGGAAGTGATTTTATTTTTTTTAGTTTTGATTTTTAAATTATTTATTTGGGATTTATTTGTAATTATTTGAAAATTTTGAGTCTATGGCTGTAATTAGTTTTTTTGCTTCTTTTCCTTTTGATTTATTTAATTGGGATGATATATTCATCATTCATAATTTTTTTATTGAGAAATTTGACGGTAAATGGACGTTTCCCACTAAACGTTTCAAATGTGGACGTATTGTGGTATATCCCAAAGGTACGAGGTTTTTAACAATTTAACTAATTGGTAAGGGGTATTGTGCTTTTTGCCTATTTGATACCAATAACCTTAAAATTTAATCTCTAGCACGGGAGACATTAAATCTTCTCAAAAATCTCATCAGAGGGCAGATCTACTCTCACGGCTTTTCCTTTTCCGGCTAATGCTCTAACAAATATTACCCCCAATAATTTACATAGTATTTGATCCCATTAACCTTAGACATCAATCTTTAATATGGGAGACAATAAATCTTCTCAAAAATCCCATCAGATACATCTTGCGTCATTCAATCCCCAGAATTCAATACAATTTATAATTATTTGCATTCCGTAAGCAGAAAATAGAAAACACAAGTTATATCACATCCTCCAACATTTTCATTTCACTATTGACATCAAATCAATTAAGTAAGAACAAATAAAAAAACAGATACTCTATCGCGTTGGACCCTATGCTACCTTAAAAATACATTTTTTTTGTGTGGAGGAAAAATACCGACCCATGCATGTCTAGTTTGGTTTTTGCAATAATACTATATAACTACCACGAGATTTATAGCATTTATTTTACTATAAATCCCTTTGAGACACCTGCAATAATGGATTGTCGTCCACTAGCCCTATTTGACAGAATTTCTACTTTTGTTTCTATTTTTCGGAAAGGAATTTTCTAAAGAAGCTACCCTATTTGAACTTTATTTAAAATCTCTTCTAACCAGATAAGGTAGATCCAATAAATTATTAAAAGCAAAGTTTTAATTTCAAAAGCAAAATTTGACTTTTAAAAAGCCAAATGAACCCAATTTAACCATATCCATACGCATTGCATTAAACATTCTTTATTTGCAAATTGAAATGATAATTAATTTTTAGTTGTTCTCTCTTAGAATTGGGGTTAACTTTGCATGATGATTTCTTGAAACATACTCCATTTAAAGAGTAACCTTAACTAAAGATTTTGGGAAATGTGTTACAATGTTTAGTGGCAAAAACAGACATTTTGATTTAAGGATTACAATCAAACTTGAAAAAAAGTGTTGAAGAAACTTAAACATTCGATATCTTGTGATAGTTGGGGGTGGGCAGGGGGTGGGTCGAGTCGGTTTTTGCCTCAACCCAACATGATTGGTTTGATCATAATTTAACACAATCCAACACGTGTAAGGTTTAAACCCAACACTACCCAACCCAATCCAAGTATTGGTCGGGTCAGGTTGGGTTGATTGGTTTGGGACAATATGTCAACAAATATTAAAGTAGTCAGGCCAGGTTAGACAGATTTATAATTGACTCATGATTTATATAATATTAGATCTCTATAGTTGCAATGACCGAAAAATCTGAAATATTTTGGCACTTAATGTCTAGAAATGTTACATAGACAGATTGCTATTAAATTATATGAAGTCGAAAAATGTTTTTGGCAATTAAAAATGTTTTTGTTTTGAATGTGTTTTTGCTTATACTATTTTTCGTAAAATGTATTCTATCCAAATCTTATAATATTATTCTAAGAGTTTTCATGTCTTGTGCTATATTCACGACTTCTTGTGTATCGCGTTTGCGTATGTAGAACCTAGTTAATTAGTGGTATATAATTTGTGTATGGTTTCCTCAAACTTTTCAATTATTGCATAAAATTTTCCCAACAAGAACTGACATTTTAATATANGTATTAGAATCCAATTGCATAAAAATCTCACTATTCCATCCAGTGGTGGACGCAAACATTTGAAGTTAGTGGGGGCACAATCTAACTTATAAAAAAGTTACGAAAAAATTAATGTATTCAATATCTCATTACAATTATTCTCTATATGTTTTCATACTTTGATAATTCCATAATTACATCATTTCCAAAATTGTCAAATACATCTTTTTCAATATATGTAATCAAATTATCGTTCAACCATTGATCTCCAACTTGATTGTGCAGACAATTTTTACATAAGTCATCGTAGAAAATGCTCTCTCAACTATAGCAATAGCCATGGAGAGAACTAAAACTAATGTCACAAGCTTGTAGATTAATAAATATACTTCATGTTTACTTTTTACAATCAATTTTTGTGCAAGATCACTAAGGCCTTGTAATCCTTTCAAATCTTCGTTAATGTATAGGTCAATAATATATATATATATCTAATTGATCATAAAGTTTCGAGATATCTGTTGAGTCAAATTCTACTGAATAATATTCACATTGTCGAATTTCTTTGTTCTCGTCAAAAATAGGAAATGAATTATTTGGACACAAATACACAACACAAAAGAGTAGGTCGCCATTTTTCCTTGGTTGAAGACGAGGAATATGGTCGTGCCCTGACTTTGTTATTTCAAGCAATTAATGTTTTAAATTTTATAGATTGTTTGTTATGCTAATCTACATCCTTTTTACTAATTTCTTGAAAAGATAAGACTTGAGCTGGTTTTCATAGCAAAATCAAATGAAGAGTTCACTTCAAATATATCGTATAACAATAAACAATAAAGTCTTTGTTCTAAATGAATTTAAGATTGACTATATGAACATTTTCACTTCACTCGATTTATTGCTAAAAATATATGTTATCGTGAACATTTTCAACCATGTTATATGATTCTCTGAGGAAAATTAATCTAATTGAATCCAAACGCATTAAAAGAAAAAGTCTCTTTTAATTAAGTTATAAGTTAATATAGCTCATTCCCAAACCAAATTAACCCCAATTTCCATATTCTATAAAAAAAAATAATAATAAAAAAAAAAATTCAAGAATTGCTATTGAAGATTTTATAAATATCCGATTTTTTGATTTTATAAACTTTTAAAATCCTATTGAGCATGATTCGAACCTATTAATATATAGCCATGCTTATAGAAATGTTTGATATGAAACTTAGGTTTCCATTATCATTAAGTTGTTGCAAGGAAAATAAGGAAAATGTCTCTTGAAAAATGGATGGTTACTTAACCACTTATAACGGTAAATTTATAAGGGAATATACGTGATGAGAGTTGTCCAGATGTAATTGAAGTACTGTATATTATATATTTGTCTTTTTCGAAATAGTTTCAAGAAGTGTTTTTCAAATATCACTTTTTATTGTAGGAGAATCGACTGTCACGAGACTGTGAACACTTGTACGAGACAAATTTGTATCCGTCTATCACATAATTTGTACTAGAATAAACAGGATATTATATTTCTTTTTAATATTTTAACAGCAGAAAACTACAGTAAACTTCATTACAAGCAACCAAGTATCAAACATATGATATACAGTTTGGTGGATTTTTCCATAATTGATAGCTACCGACTACAGTGGAATTAGGTGTCCAACAGCTTTTCATTTTCTCAAAAGACCATACTATATTATAGGTGTCTGGTGGATTAGATTCACTCAAACGCCCTATCATCACCGATATCAAATTCGAGTAAAAGTGAGAAACACAAGTATTACGAGTTCTCAAATTCCAAAAAAAAAAAAAAAAACACCAGAGAGATGTCAACATGTTAAGAGAGAAAAATGTTACAATAGTGGTTCAATACTCACTCGATTAAAGTCTCATTTGACAGGACTTTTAAAAAATTAAAAGTTACTTTTAAGATTACGTTATGCTTTTTATTGATAGTTATGAAGTTTGATGGGACGGACAACAACTTTTGCAGTTATGGATTCATTCTTGACATCCCTTCCACATATCAAATTATTATTTAGTGACCTTCTCAATAGTTTTGAAACCAAAACTTCGAAGCTAAACCTTGTATAACATCATAAACAGTGAAATATTTTTTTGTACAATGTTGTTATACACACAATATTTAAATAGACAAATAGATTACGTTTTTATGCACGTGCTCTTAGTACGTGAATCTCACGGCGGGTTATATTCACATTTGATACAATTAATCTGAAGGTGGTCCATTTTTCACAGTACATGGTCCCGAAAGCATTGAATATGATACCTTACCTCTTCTGTATTCAAACAATACCTTCTAAACTCACGTTTGTATTTTTTCTTCCTTCCTGGAAGATGTGCTTTCTGCAATTAATTGGGTAGGTAAATTTGTGCAATTAGAAAATAAACCTGGAGATGCATACTTGCAAAATATATATGTATATAAAGATGAAGGGCTCGATTTGTTGAGATTTTTGAAAAGTCGAAAGCTGCTTTTGAAATAAAAAAATTACTTTTAAATATGTTTGGATAATTTTTTGAAAGAGTTTTTAAGAAGAAGCTGACTTGGTGATTTCATCGGAAAACTTTTCTACAATTAAAAAATAAAACAAAAGTAGAAACCCTGCAAAATAGGCCCTAAATAGGACTCTGCCCAACCAACGATTTTTCACGATTTCTTTGTACGATAAATGTCAAGAAAAAAGTAGGCTTTCAAAAATTGGCCAACCCTATTTGACGGACAAGAGAATTTTACTTACAAGAGGGTTTGGAAGGTCTGCTTGAGGGTCAATCTAGGCTAGTAGGAAAACGTTTCAATCCAATTAACACCTCTATTTGTTTATAGACGTACGTGACAACTTCACTTTCTAGACAAGTGCCAAATATCTAACCTAAATGTTGCTTGTTCCTGTCTACTATCTCAAAGAAACAAACCTTGTTTTTGTCTACTTTTTAAAGAGAAAAAAAGGGTAGTAAGTGCATGAGGGGACAATGAAATTGCATCAAATCCAACAGTCATACACGAGGGAGAAAAGCTAGTAAACTTGTCGAGCTTTAAGTTTTCTTTCACATGCAAGATTTTGGGCTTATTTATGGTTCAAGCTTTACTCGAGCTTGATTCCTTTGAGGATATAAGTTATCTGACCATAACAACTTAAACTTTTAGATAAAGTTAAAAGTTAGTTTTAGTTTATGTTTTCAATGATAAAATGGGAAAAAAGTAGATCTATTTATTTTCCTTTGTTAAAATACAAATTAGGAAACTTGACTTCTTACCTCTTCTACTTGTTGATAAGACATTGTTGAAAGGGTGCTTATATTCACACCATGTCTTTTTATAATAAATTATATTTTAATTACATCAAAGGTCCTTCATATTTATTCATTGTCATATTTATATTCTTTTAACTTTTTTGATCGTATTCTTATAATTAGCAAATCTTGTCCTTAATCACAAGTTTTGTCCAAAAATATTGTTAGCGTACTTTAAAACGAGACCCCTATTTGACAACCATTATTTTCTCACTCTTTTTTTATATACTCATTTTTAACTACACATTTACACAATAAAATATTTTATACGTAAATCCAAAATTTTTTACTATTTTTTCACCACACATTCTCTTAAAAAACACGGTTCAAAACTTTGCTTTCCACAATTAATGGTTGTCAAACGAGGGATAAGTCTTTTACTCCATCTTAACGAATTCTTAGAACAGAAACTATCATCAGGTAAAACTCATATTAATTTGAGATTGAGAATTCAATGAAAAAATATAGGAATATAAATATGACAACGAATCAAGGTTATGAATCCATCATACAATTAAAATGTGGCGTGAATACTTAAATTTCATAATAATTTCTAAAGGGACTCTGGGTTCTAGTCATAGACAACTTTTTTGTTACAATTCCAAATTCTATTATGTTAAATTAGGAAAATAGGTTGGTTTTACTTTATTTAATTCAGTTGTATGTCATGAACTACTGATAATTTCATAATCAGTTGTCCAACTTTTGCATCAAATTAGAAATGACAACAAATATCCATTTTCGATGGGAAAATGTAAAAATTTAGAACATTAAATTTTGTGTGATTGATGTTTAAAGTTTTTGTGCTCATTATTTTTCTCTTTTCTTGAACAACCATATAACAAACAAATTTAAAGAAGGGAAGAATTGACAATTCCCCATGATTAACATTACATTTTGGATAAATAAGAAAGTTGTTGCAAAATTACAAAAATCAGGTCATAAATAGATAAACAAATTTCATAATCAGAGGTATGTTGATAAGGTAATATTCGTGTTTCACATGTGACATGCGATTGTGACTATGTCTGTGACACGAGATACTGAAATCTTCTATGTGTGGCTGAAATCGAAATGATAATAGGAATAGTTTTTCGGTGATAATGTTATGAGGGAAAAGTGAGAAAATATCTCAATATAAGATAAGACTTGAACATACTCACTTATACTACTTAAAAGAAGGAACAAAACCAATTATAAAATAAGTATATTAAAATTTATTATATTTTAGATTTTTTTTTAATTCACTAACTTAAAAAAATGACACGATTTATCAACATTTGTAACGTAGCTTTGTCAAAACCTAATCTCAATTATAATGCTATCAAATTTTCCCTTTCAAAGAAAATGACTTTAGCAATAGGTGCAGAGTTGGGCTAGCATTTCAAGCCCAATCTGTATTAACTCTTTGGGGCTACACTTTGGTCTAAGCGGGTCAAAAATTGTTTGGGATTCATTTTTTAATTAAAAATTTATTTTTAAAAAAATGAGCGTCGAAAAAAGTGGATAGCAATAAAATTAGAGTAATGTTATTTAACATCACTGATATTCAACATCAATTTTAGTGACACTAAATGAAATAAAGAATTAAATAAGTCACTTAATTATATATTTTATAGAGTGAATGATATAACGCTATTTAAATTGATAGAGATAACATTATTCTAAAAATTAACGTTTGTCGTGAAAAGTAACCATTTTGTAAAAGATAAGGAAAAACCCAAACATATTCTCTGCTATGGATGATTTTTACCGAAATATTGATAATAAAAAAATAATTTGCACTAAGGACTAAAGTGCTTTCAAAAAATTGGAGATGCAATTGCACAGATATAATAGATCAAGGATCTCAACCGCAATTGTTTTCCATAAAATATTGTCACGGACTTTATTCCGCTCTCTTCCGCCGACCACCTTCGCCAGCCACCACCAGCCGTCTTGCCTGCTTTCTGAGCCGGGCCCTAAACTTTCCACTCCTTCAAGTTCTTCCGCTCTTCAATCTGGCTTTCGCCTGCTTAACTTTAACAGCACTACAGTAGCACTATGCAGTCGTCCTTATCCACTAGCGCCCATTTTACATTATCTACTCCTTTTTTTTTATTATTATAACATTTACGTACCTTTTTTCTTAATATAATTTTTTATTGTAAAATAATTATTTTGGGAGCCAAGAAATAAGTGTATACAGTTTGTGAATTTATTACAATAAAGAGGACTTGCATGTCGTGAAACCGGCAACTGTAGATAGATCCGAAGGTGTTTTTTATTTTCCTTTTCTAAGTTTTGAATTTTACCTATCTCTTTCAATATTACTCTGACATTCTGCCTTTTATTCTTCTTCTTCTGGTTAACAGTTTTGGAAGCTCTTGTAGTGAGCAGAATAAGTGAATTTCTGTGATTGACGGACTGGAATTTGGTAAGTATTGCTTTAGTTTTTAAATATGTTCTCAGTTCATCACCGTAGCCACATTTTTTTTTTTTTCAAAATTTCCATTTTTGGAACAATTATTATAATAAATTATTTTTCTTGTTAAACCTGTGGATCCTTTTAATGGTAGACTATCAGAGTTCCATCTTCGAAAATTGTATAGAGTAAGCTAGACTAACCCATGCAATGCAGAGAATGGTTTGGGGAGAAAGAATTACTGGTTCCATATTAGAAAAAATTGAATTAAATAAAAGGAAGAAAGATAACGGAACAAAAACTTAATCATTGCAAAAATTTATCTCAGCCATATTGAATATTGCAAAGGGTTATTAAGCTTTACGACTGGTATTAGATCTTGAAGTTTCATCCTGCAATGAATTGATGCTATAGCCTCTTCAATTGTAGAAAACGCAATGTGGAATGTTTTCATCTTCACATACGAGAAACAAGGTAACAGAGTTAGAAGTGGATAGGATATAAACAAATGTCATAAAAGGAATCAAGATGCACTGAATTTAAAAGGAATGAATATCAAATCAAGTATAGTATAGAGGTTACATCTTGTTAAATATGAGCTCCATTGGAATTCTCTTTCTATCGATCTAGTCTTGAATTATTATGTCATACTACGGAGTGCACTGGAGTCCACCGCGAACATTAAATATTATGTCAAAGTGTGAGCTGAGATGTAATGAGAAAATATGGAATGTGATATCCTTTTTCAGAAACAAATCAAAGGAAAGGAAAGGAATTGATCTGAAATTCAAATACAGAGAAAAGCGGCTGCACTCTAAATCGCTATGGAAGTGGAGAATATACCAACTGCAAAAGCAAGACTTGCAACTTGTGACAACTGAAAGGATCGTTTACAAGGTTACATCTCTACAACCAAAGTGTGAGGATTGGTTTTGAATTAAAAGTACATCTTGAGCTCAATTTATGGAGCATTAAAATTCAAATGCTTGATTAAATTTGAAGTATTGAATACGAACCCATTTAATAGGAATAAAATGTCGAGGAAATGGTTTTGTCAATGAATGCTATTCCCCATTCTTTGTTGTAGGAAAATGTGAAAATCTATTAACATTATTGCTATTAAAAAATTATCATGTAACAGCCTCAGGTGAAGAGTGATGAAGATCAGAATTAATATTCAGTTGAAGACTTTCCAAGTTCAGAGTTATTTGATTTTATATTTTTAAACAATTATATTTCTATATTTGGTTTTCTGCCTTAGGCTATGTTAAACCCTATATGAAGATGGTTAGCACTTTGTTACAATTAGAATTTGATTATTGAATACAAACAGAATTCTCTCTCTCTCTCCTGACCCCTCTTTGTTATCTCTCTTTACCCTTTATATCTCTCTTCTCTTCTTCCTCTTCTATCTCTGCTTTTCTCCTTCTCCCCTTCTATAATCCCGGTGTTTCTGTTACAAGCGTCCGTGGTCAAAGAGGCTTCCTATTAGACTGCTCTCTCTCTCTCCCCCCTATCTCCCGCACACGGAGATAGATAAAAAGATTGAGATTGATTAGTTTACCTGCATACAAAAATGTGCAAACCCCCCGCCACAAATGGCCAGCCATGGGATAAGAAGAGCTTGACTGTTCTACACTAGCAACATGACAACAATATATGGGATAGAGGAACTATATCATTTTTCAGCCAAGTTCATTTTGCCCAGTTACCATTATCTGCCTATTTGGATACAAGGATTACTTTCCTATTATCAGGTATAGTTCCTATTTATCTATGTATTTTGTTTCTATTAAGGAGAATGTCCGTACTACTAGGAGGCAAGTTTGTTTAACTTTTTCAGAAACTTGAGCACGAATTTTTTGGTCTCGTTCGCTAGATAGACTTAGCCTCTGTTTAGTGAGGATTCTAGATTTTAATCTAAATTAAAGTTACTAATTAATTTTAACCACGTATCAATCGCACATTTCATCAATTTTTACCAAAATCTATTAAAAATATTTCTATCGTGTTGGATATAAGATGAAATCTGTAATAGGTCGAACTGCAGAAAGAAATTTCAGGGTCACATTAAAAACTTATGTGTCATATTGCACTTTGGAAAATCTCTGTGGGTGAGCTAAAATTAATAAAAAGTTTGGGGTAACAATCATCCCATCCCTCTGTTCTCTCTCCTAGACATCCGCCATTGTCGGTGGATTTCTTTCACTTGAGAGTAAAACAACCACAAGAAAGCTTTTCCTCTTGGCGAAGACACTTTTTCTCCTTTGCCAAGCAATAGGAGCTTATTTATGATGGTACCAACTACTTATCCTTGAAAGGTCTGATCTTTCTTTTCTGTTGTCAATTTCATACTTCCTACTATTATAAGTTATTAACATCGTTTTCTTTTGAATGATTAAACTATGTCCCATTGTGTAGGTGTCATGTGCTTATTATATTAAGCGTTTTGGAGCTTATATCCTCTGCAAGTTGTCTTTAGTCGGATTTGATTTATTAGCACGTTAGAAATCAAAATTAGGTATTTCATTTTATTTGATTTATTAGCACATTTCAAATGAAGTACCCAATTTTGATTTCTTCATTTTCATTGTTGTGTAACATATACAACCACTAGGAATTGTCCCAACAATCCAATACCAGGATTGCAGGATTGACTATCTACAACTTTGCAGCTAAACTTATTGCTCAGTGTTTGTCTAAATTTGATTCAAGAGCGAATTATTTATCATTCTATGCATTCATCAACGATCAACAGTGCTCTGCCTGACTGTAATATGCACCGTGTGTGAATCATGCATTCATCTAGAATGAATATTTATCCTCATAAAATAACTTTTCCTATTACTGTACATGGACTGGAATGATGTCATTTAAATACGTTCTGTTATATGGATGCTGTAATCCCTGAAATTGAATGAAATGTTCCATTGTCAACACCAGGTACTGGAAGAACCAATATGAACATCTTTCTTGAAGTTGACAGAACTTGGTAAGTATGCAAGAAAATCCCTTCTGATGCATTTAGCTTATCCTATCTTAGTTATTTTCTTTCTTTTTCTGTTTTTTTCCTTCTTGTGATGTTAATGTGTTGAACTTTTAAATTTTACGAATCGAAATCTATAATGGGGATAAAGTGAATATACAGGCAACAAATATGCTGGACAGGCTTATATCGCAGCTGAGCTTGATTCTCTGAAAATTGTTGTTGTCAGAGATTACAATTATTTGTACTTCCATCTTCCACTGCTACATTGAATCCTTTTTACATGTGGCCCAAAGAAGAATCACATTAATTGGTCTGAGTTTTTCTCTTGATTTGCAAAATTGTCCTCAAGAAGTTGACATTGTCAAGTTTTCATTCTCACTACTAATGATTAACTGTCAGTTGTCTTTTTCCTGAAGTTGGAAATTCAAAACACATTCTAGTCTTGATATATCCTCACCTTATGGGTCAGAATTCTTTGGGATTTTCCATGACTTGCTATGTTCAACACCACATGGCTCGTGAGCATAAATAATTGTTCTCTGTTTTATCAGTTTGTGGTGCTTATCACACATGGCAACGTCTAAACAAAATCCTTCAATTCCATAGCATTTTGAAATGGAAAACATAATAACTAAGATCAGAAAGTATTACATATTACTCCACTGGAATATTTAATAGCTCAAATCAAACATTGTTTGAGATGGTTCTATTAACTTTGATTTTATGGAAAGCTACCTTAGAATTGCTTTAAGACTCTTAGGCAAATCAATTTTCTCGTGCAGACTTGGATTCTATTTGGAAATAAAAGCAGTCATTTTTGGGCATATGCCCGATTTATTTATATTTCAGTTTCTTCTGAAGTTAGTATGTAATAGATAGGAGGGAACTGAAAATGTACTTAGGGGAACCTGCCCATTTTAGTATCTCACAGGACCGGTTTTGAGCAAAAGGTGCCACCAAAAACGGTGCAGATTGGGGAATAACTTGCTTATCTATATATGAAATGAATTTTGTTATCTATGCATCTACTTATTGAATGTTATGATGCATTTGTTCCTCGGAACTTTTTATTAATTTGGAAATGGATTGCATCTCTTTCTCACTGTGCACATGCGTATGCGTGCATGCAGACATGTATAGGCTGCTATGAACCGGAACATTTTATCACAATTGTCTAATCACATCCCATGTCGGATTCTATAACTAAGTCCATGCTTGAGCCCCATTCTTTAAAACTTATTTTCTTTCAAATTCATGTTCAACAAGACATTCTCTCAATTAAATAAATTTGCACGTAAATCCAAATTTTTCTTACTTCTTAACCGCACATTCTCAAAAAGTCACTTTTTTTACAATATCTATTCTAAAAAAATGGAGCTCAGATAAGGGCTAAATAAATGTTTCATCTCTCTCTCTCTCTCTCTCTCTCTCTCTCTCTCTCTCATAACACACACACACATCATGGTTGCATGTATGTGTGGCTGATGAAAGAAGCCTCCTATATCATGTATAGCAATGCCTCCAACTAGAGCACTATAATTAGGAATCAAAAGCTGGTAGACACACAGAACGGTGTATGTTTTAGGGTCTCGAAATAACTGCTGTGATGCACTTATTACTTTTAAAATACAACGATTCAGAAAGTGGAACGGATTTATACTCTATTTATCTTCAGACGCGTGGATTCAGTCAAGCTCCGATGTCCATGCTGCTGATGACAAAACCTCTTTTCACACTTGACCAATCAAATTCTCACTCTTGGAAGCATGTGCTGCTGATGACAGAAAACATATTTTTAGAATTTCTGTGACGAGTTCACATATTTTTGTGCTGCTGACGACGAAACCTCGTTTCACATGACCAATCAAATTGTCAGATCTCTAATTCTAAATATCCATTACTCTCTCTCTCTCTCTCTCTCTCTCTCAAGCACATGCTGCTAACGACATAAAACATCTTTTTAGAATTTCTGTGACGAGTTCATGTACCTTCTAATCATTGTAGAGAGTCAACAAAGTACAGAAGTTGCAAAATGAGACCAATAGTAAAGTGGTTGGTTACTTGATGATGCCAGCTCCAGGTTGTGAATCCACCAATGACAAGGATGATGCAAGGTTGTAATATTTTACTTGATTTTAGCTTGCATTTGCAGCTTCTTTTTTTGTACTTAATATAGCTGCAATCATAGGGCTGAAGATGTATCTTGTTATTAATTGTCAGATTGCTAACCGATATGAAATCTTGGTGCCTTTTTGTCGTTGATGACAATGGTAAGCTTAAACCACTATTACTAGGCTTGTTCTATTAACTTTTGGTTTATGGAAAGCTACCTTAGCATTGAATTGTAGACCCTTACGGAAATTATTTTTTCTTGCTTATACTTTGATCCTATTTGGAAAGTCATTCTTGGGTATATACCTGATGTATTTATATTTCTATTTGTTCAGAAAGAAACACTCTCAGTTATTTTGAAATAGATTGGAGGGAATTGAAAATGCTGCTGGAGTGGAACCTGCCCATTGTTAGTATCTCACAGGATCAACTTTGAGCTGAAGGTGCCACCAAAAAAGGTACTGATGAGGAATAACTTTCTTATCTATGTATGAAACATTTTTTTGTTATCTTGGCATCTGCTTATTGAATGTTATGATGTATTTATTCCTTGAAAAATTCTACTAAATTGGAAATGGATTGCATCTCTCTCTCTCTCTCTCTCTCTCTCTCTCTCTCTCTCTGCACATGCATACGTGTATAGGCTGCTAATGACCCGAAACAATTTTTTTTTTCAAATTTGTCCAATCACATTCCATGTTGGATTCTGTAACTGAATAACTTTTTCACTCTCTCGCTCGCTTGTAATCAAGGTTCCATGTATGTACGGCAGCGGCTGATGACAGAAACCTCTTTTGTCTTGTGTACATTGATGCTGCCAAAGAGAGTGCTAAATTGAGGAATGAAATGGTTGTCTACATATAAAATAATGTGCTACCTTAGGGTCTCAATGTAACTACTATGATGTACTTGTTACATGATAAATAATACTAGATTCGAAAAGTGGGGAGTTGATTGCGTACTCTATTTCTTTGTGGACATGTGCATGCAAGCTCCCATGTTCATGCTTCTGATGACAGATACCTCTTTTCACAGCCATCCAATTTAATTCTCGTGTCTTCAATGCTGAATGACCATGACAGGCATTCTCTCTCGTGCATGCTCGCACTTGGAGGAACGTGCTGCTGATGACAGAAACGTCTTTTCAGAATCTGATTGTTCCCATGTCTCTGACTCATAATAATCACTTTACACTCAACAAAGTATAGAAGTTGTGTCGTAAGACCAATGGAAAAGTGCTTGGTGATTTGATGACGCCAGCTTCAGCAGTGGTTCGTGAATCCACCGAACTCAAGGATGCTGCTAGTTCCTCACTTTTTTCGTGATCCTAGCATACCATTGCAGTTTCCGTTTTATATACTTAATATAGAAGCCACCGTAGGATTAAAAATGTATCTTCTTCTTAATTGTCAGATTGCTAGTCAAGTCGAAATTTTTTATCGTGGATGGCGAAAGTTAGCTGGTTTAGCCATTTTATTGCTTTATTGCATATTTCTGTTTTTCCTTTCAACTTAAATTTCACCCTTTGCCTGATTTGCTAATTGTTTTAGTTATGAAGGTTGGATTTATTGGAAATGTTGCAAGAGCTATACTGCTGATTATACAATTCTGAATTTGTTCAGCTACAAAAGCATATAGTTGCACTTTGATTTGGCAAGATAGTTTCCCCAGTTGGTGCTCGGAGACTCCTGACAGATTGGCCAAATGTAGAAGACAACCCCAATGAGACAACAAGTGTATGGAGTTTACATTGACTATCATATATATTTTATTCGACTGTGTTATATGTACATAATAGGTTTATATGTACATGATGTGGTGATATATGATTGGATCAGAAATTCTTCAACCAAATAAAAAAAGAAAGATTTCTTTGCTGTCTTTTGACACCAATCTGTATATAAATCATTAAGTAATTACTTATGTACAAGTAGCATTATTCTATTCTATTCGTTTTGTTGACTTTATGCAGATCATTTGGCACTTGCATCAACATCTATTACACAATTTCTTCCATGCATGTTCATTTAAAAATTTGTTGGGTGGTTGAACTACAAAATGATTGCTGTGTTTTGCTGTAGAGGTTGTACTACCATCTTATTTTGAAATTGACTTTCTGGAGTTTTCAATTTGAATAGCCATATTTTTTTGTCTAACCCAATGTAGTCCAATACCATTTGCACCGTGGTATAATGTGATGACGACCAGCAAATTGTGAAAGTATTGAGCTTGCATACAAAATCTTATTTCTTACGAGTTGTTAATTTAACGTTTCTATTCAACCATCGTGATTATTTGCAAGTACTTGTTGATTTCAACATGATCCTTAAATGCTAAATGTGCTCTTGGAGTGATCTTGTAGTTCCCACTGGCAAAAATTACGAGGTCAGGAATAAAAAGTTTGAGCTCGATGGAAATGGCTAAACTATCACGTGGTTCAATTAGCTAACGGGTGCAGTACATTGATACGACGAATCAAGACAGCAGATTTACCTCAAATTATCTAATATTAATCGACATAAACTGAAGTTGATAGAAAAAATTCAATTCACAAATTCAAATGTCTGTTTCACTCCATTGGCCACCATAGGAAGGAAAGCTTCATGTAACAAAACAAATATAAAAACGACTGTGCAGTGCCTGTGTCCCCCATTGAAATACGTAAACTGGGCCATGATTGAGCAAGTTGAGAGCTCTAATTATAGGTGATTTTGATATTGGAGTTTCCCTCTCCTCCCCCCCCCCCC
>CAIGRB010085307.1:51157-68397 GCA_903798255.1 Fraxinus quadrangulata | reverse complement strand
TCCAATATGCTCCCAAAAAAATTGAACGGGATGATTCTGCACGAATTTGTTTTACTTTTCACACACCCTATGCTTCCACAAAGTCTTCCAAGTCAATAAATACTTCGTTTATGTGATCTGACGCCACAAATTTTTTGTGGAGTCGTGAATTTGTAAGATAAATGGAGAATGTTTAAATCACGTTTAATACTTAACTGTTCCTTAATTAATTGATAAAAGTTTAAGATTAAGACATTTATAATTTTTGAATAATGCTATCTAGCATTGATACTACAATATCAGTTTAGATGATGCTACATAATAAGTTCAATGAAAGGTAGAATTAAATTATTAATTAAATTATACTTTTTTATTTAATGTCACATTAATACTATTTATACTGATATTTTAACACTAATAGTGACGAGCATTACTCATAATTTTCACATCTCATTTGTAAAGAACGGTTATTTAATAGGGCCGTCCAGTTAATTATATATTATATGTAAAGCAAAAAAGGTCAAGAAGTGGGTGAAGAAAACAATGGCACTACAATAAATTTCAGTTCATGCTTGACGAACTCGATGCGATGCTTCCTAGAAAGAATGATTAATTTAAGCATAATTTCTTGGACGATTTTAATCCTACTATAATTTAATTGATTCAATAATAATTTATTTTTCATTTTTTAATAGGTAATAAATACTACAAAATTATTTTCATATATTAATTTTGTGTAATTAATTCTCAAATAATTACTCATTTCGTACCATTTATATATGCTGATTTTATTTTTCACATGGATTAAAAATCTTATTTAATGTTATTGAAAAAACAATTTTTGCCTTAAGCTTTCCTCATTTATCGCTATTTAATTATCAACAACTAATAGTAAATTATTGTTACTGTTTTTTTTTTTTGGCACAATTTCAAGATTAAGTGAGAAAAATTAGTTATAATTAGGCAAATTAAATAAGTATATATTAGTAAATGAACAAAATAAAAATTTCCCAATAAAGAAATATGACTATATAATTGAGATAAGAAAATAAGAAAATTCTGTATATATAAATGAAACGGAGTGAGTAACATTCACATTAATTCAGACTCGATGAATCTTGACTTGATGAATCTTGATTTACATGATTCTAGAGTTATTATAAATGAATTTATTTCTAGTCATATATTTAAGAATTTTAATGTGTGTTTAAATTCATGTATTAGAAATTAATTCTTATGTACCAAATATAGTATAAAATAGTTGCTCATTTGTAAAGTAGAACCTTGGTAAAACAATGTTCTATAAATTAATAATCTCGTTTAAATAATAAAATTACTTGGTCTCGACTTGGGACAATGTACTAAATCAATAACACGGCTAAATGTATAAGATAATATTTTTTTTAGATCCTTTAAGATCCAACGAATATATAAAATAATAACTGCTTAAATTCTTAAATATCCATACTAATACAAATTAACACACTTTTAATTTGATAACACTTTTTTCAATTTGCTTTTTTTCAAAATATGCATCTAAAATCTTGTTTTTTCATTGCATTCAAACCAAACTCAACTTCATCTCTAATTTTTTGCAATGCACATATTACATTGTATATATTTTTTTCATTACGTACAAAGTAATTATTTAAAATTACGAACGTAAAAATTATGTTCCGTGTGTACATGATCTAATTCGAACGATTAATCTTTTTAAGATATTAAAATTTGAAGTCAATACATGTATATCAATGTTTCCTCTTTTATGTATGTATGTATGAATGTATATGCATTTTTGTGTATTTACAAATTAAATGTTAAATTCACCATTTTTTTCAAATTTTTTACATGCATTATAGTAAAATATAATACAAGCCATAAAAATACAATATATTCTATAAATGAATAGATATTAATTTATCGATAAATTAATAAATCATTCATTTATTGATAAAATGATAATCCCTCTAAATTAATAATTTTTTTTCTGTTCCAACATTATTATTTTATAGAGGTTTTACTGTAGTATTTCATCACCACAAAAATTGAATTATAAAAGTTGAGTTTTGAAAGTACAATTTTATTCTCTTAAATTTCTATTCTAAGTTTTACTTTTTTTAATTCATTTGAGACTCGTTAAATTCTCCCAATAAAAATTGGTATCAAATATTATTTTTGGTATCAAATATTATTTTTACAACACTCATAAAGCATTTTAAAATAACGATCGACTTTGACTAGCGATTACAAATGTCTGATAGTGTATAAGACTAACACCATTACGCTAACTAATGACAAATCCAATTTGGAGTCTTTTAAGCCTCCTTAATCCTACATATTTTACATATTTCGTTGTTACTCAAATAAATGGCCAATCTTGACTCTAGTAGATCAGTTTGAATCTTATTTAGCCACTGTTTGGTGGAGATTAAAATTAAATTTTTAGTAGATTTTGATAAAAAAAATTTGAAATGTATGGTTAAAAAGTTGTAGGATCAATAAAATATGTTGTTAATATTGATCGTTTGACTTTAACTTAGATTAAAATCTAATTTAAATCAATACCAAATAAGGGCTCAGTACTAACGAAATTGTTCTTCTGCACACTGGATTGCCCAGCTTTCTAATGTGACAGGACAATCTTACAGTTCTCTCTAAATGTGAGAACCGATAATAAAGTTCTCTCCAAGTAAACAAGATAAATTTTCTTAATTGGGTAGGAGTATTAAGTTAACAATAATTAACCACACATAACCACTTCATCTTGACAATAAAGAAACAATAATTGAGTACTTTCCTTTGGTAAACGATGAGCACATCAATGATGTTTGAAGTTTGCAAACATATTATTTCAAATCATACTCAAGTCATTTTTTATTCATATATTTCGAGATATTTATAAGTATTGTCCACTTATTGATTATTCATTTTTTTCTATTCATGATTTAAATAGTTTATAAACAATTCCAAATATACTCAATTTCAAGGGAAAAAAGTACTTTTAGATGTAAAATCAATGATCACTAATCAATTAATTTACCTAACGGTAACTAACCTTGTGTTCTTCGGGTCTTGAGTCAATCCAAAAATGGTGGTTCCCAAGAAGACTCCAAATTCTTAGCCCTGACAAAGACTTCATGCACAATGTCTAACCGAAAAGGCGATTCTTTGCCCCCTTATGGTTTGACCATATTAGCCAATTTTTCAAGCACATTTAAGTCCACTTTTCCAGCTTCCACAAAAAGAAGGAATACGTTGAATCAATGCAAGAAAGATAAGTCATAAAAAAAACGTTCAGCATTTTTAGTAAAATAACATACTATAGTTCATTGACTTGTACTAATTTGAAAAATAATAATCATATTCGTAATCGCTCATTACAATAGTCGCCCTACGTAGCATACACATGATAGGTGATTATTTGATGTATATCATGTGTATGCCACATGGAATGACTGTCGTAATGAACGACTACGAATAATATTACTCTTTGAAAAAATAAGGAGCAACAATACACTTGCAAGTCGACAAATGTAACAGGAGATCCATAATGCTCCGCTCCTTCAATTTTAGAACCCCACGACATCTAAAGGAGGCCAAAAGAGGAAAATAATTTATTAAACTTCTCTAGTCTTCACATATTAAAATATCATAGGGTATAGAGTTCTAGAAAACCTTGAAAACGCTGGGATCAACTCTTCCTTTGAGCATGTTGGGCCGAGGTTAGCCACAAAGATTGTTGGACATGGAGTATTGTACTGGGGAAGTGTTGGAAAGTATTATAATGCAGACATAAGAAAAATTGTAAGTTACACATAATTAATGCTCTTTCCATGCAATGAAGAAGATTATTTGGCCTAAGGTTAAACAAGCCTTCGGTGAGTCCTCCATAGCTGAGCTTAAGCAAAGTTGGTTAGTTATGTGTTGGACTTTGTGGAGCCTAATTTTGTTTGATCTGGTTGACGATCGAACCCAAATAATGTTGCTTGGTTTTTAATGAGAGATTTTCTGAGGCTTAGTTCATGGAGCGGAGGCTTGGGCTGATTTTTTTGGCCCGTTTTGTAGCCCATAGAAAACGCATTTTTGGTGATTAGAATTCTTTTATTTATGGAGAGAAAAAACTGGACGGCTGTACTTTTTTTGAATGGTGAAATCCCTGCAACTCCGTGGACGTAGGCAAATTGGCCGAACCACATAAATATTGTCTTGTGCATGTAATTGTTTTTTTCTTTGGCATGTGTTTTCTCTATTTTTTTGCTTCTCACATGTGGGAATTTTGGGTTGATTCCCTTTATTATATACTTACATTCAATTGAGTGTTCATTCATCTAATAAGCCAAGATCAAAACTGCACGAGCTTGGTTGTGTATAAGCTGTGTGCGCTTTACACGTAAAAGGAGTTTGAACGAGCCAATTCAGAGTTGCTCAAGACTTTTCACACCCAGCCCCAAGTCATTACAATGAAAGCAGGGGCAATGAAGAGAAGTTAATAAATTTGTGCACAAGAGCTTTGGAATGATTATATCGACTCCGATGCTACTGGATGTAAAAATCAAACAGTTCTGGAACTCTCAAAGTTGAAATATCAAATTTTGATTCATTCCTCAAAAAAATCTTTAATACCAAACAGAAGCAACAAAAACGAAGATAAAGATAATTGTTGAAGCATAAAAAATATAACAAACTATTAAATAATTAAAATGTTAATTTGAATGGAAAAAATACCAATTTTGTCGCAGCCTCATTCACTGCTCATAATGTCCATTAAATCGTACAATATATCGATCTGGAGAACCTACTTTCAGTTGTAAGTCATCCCAATCCAGGGATGTGAACACGGCCAATACCTGCTAGTGCCCAAGCGTGCAAAACATGTGCAATGTGAGCTCTTAGTCCTCCATGTGACTAACTAGCTAGATCCATAAAAGAGAACTGACAAAGACCATGTGACCAGCAGCATAAACTTAACAGGCAATAAAGCATGAATAGATAAGAGGGATAAAGTATTCTAAATAATAGTCAATAGAGTAAAGGGATTTCTAAGAAGAGACAATCTTATACACATTGCATAACTAAGAATAAAGCAGAAATCCTACCAGCATCATTAATCTTCGAAACAGCAGCAGAAAGAGAACCTTTCATCCTCTTTTCTTATCCTTATCTTTCACTATCTGATTGTTAAAATCATGAAAGCATAGGAAAAAAGAAATGAAAATTCAGGTCATAATCTACCTGATCTTAAGCGCTTTGAACACGAATTATATTTTGAAAGATCAATGTATAAGGTAGAACCCTTTTAAAGGTCACACACCATCCCCTGATAGTTGTCCTCAATTAGTAGGAATATATCATATAAATCCACATAACATGTATTTGATTCAATACCGAACTTCACAGTGTGGTTACAGGCTTACAGCGCAGGAGAAAGGAAAGTCAAGTTGGTTTCTCACATATTCAACCGAATGGGGTCTTTGCACAGTGCTGGTGAATTTAATTGCAGATTTTCTATTTAAAAATTCAAGACTGAAAAAGTCACCATGTTCCACAGCATTCAAACGACTCCAAATTTGATAGAAGATCATAATATTCAAGTTCTTCATGTTTTTTTAGAGGAAATTTAGTTGCTGATTAGTTGCGGTTTCTGTGACACGTAATGAATTTTTTTCAAAACTTCCATCTTTCCCACTTTTGTTAGATGTCTTTGTTACTCTTTCACTGCTCTTTTCGATAAGGCGGTAAGGAGCTTGTTCCAAGTAGAGGTTCACACCAAACTTCCCATCATCCAAAAAGGTTTCATCCGAAGGAAAAGGGCACTAACAAGGCAATATTGATTCCTCCAAATTACGTCATTAAATTTAAGATCTAATCCTAATGTATACATCAACCATGTCCATTCAACAACATCCATAAGCATTATAAACAAAAGAACACGCATGTCGCTAGCTAATGCTTGGATTGAAAAGGCATATGATATAACATTTAAATTCAATGCATGTAAAACCAACCAGGTTATGCTACATGTACACTTATTTTTTACCTAATCTTTTACCTACACACATAATAGGGTGTGAGGACTGCACATTTGAGAGTTTTTTATTCATGTAGGCCCCGCACGCATGTGATAGGATGGCACATTTTTAGTAACCCCCATTCGGTACAAATAGAATTATCCAACCACGATTGCCGACCGTTGATCCACAAAAGTGGCAAAAGGAAATGGCTGTAATATAGAAAATAAATTGCAAGCCAGAACATATTTTTAGCCAAAAAAAAGAACATTAAATGAACAAACAAATAATTTAAAATTCCTGCATCGAATATATACAGTTAAATGCCGTTTAATATCAGCATTATGCTGAACAAACTTGTACTCCTATGTGGCAATTTAGTTGGAAAAAAGTCCTCAAGAACAGGAGCTGGCAAAGAGAAAGTTCAACAGTAGTGTCCAAATCAAGGGTTTTCAGCTGGTATGGCAGGGCCCTTTTAACAACTTTTATCAGGGATGTTTCTACCTTCACACGAAACAGGAACTTCAGACATAGACTTTAAACTTGATGGTAGACTTCAGAAATTTTGTATCTCATTTCTCTTTGGACCCGTATACTGTGACAGATGCGCTCAAATGCCAACTCCAAGTCTCCATCTAGATTGTTACAGACGGGGTTCATCAGCAACTTTGACAAAATATTTATGTAGAACTCATTTCATCTGATCCTGAAAACCACACCTTTATTCCGCACAAGTCATTGTTGAGAACTTACAGAAGTATTCAAAAGCGTCGAGTCTAGTTTAACTAAACACCTAGTTCTTAGTTTCGCAATTCAATTTCTTACTGAATTATAAATAAAAACATCAACTCAACCTTTGTTCAAACAAATAAAATATGTTGTTTCTGATTCTCTCTTTGCGTGCCTACCAGGTTATTCAACGAGGTAGGAAGCCGGAAGAGATTATAGATTTCGCGAGGCGTTTGTAGCTGATCATGGGAAGACTGGGGATAGAGTGGGGGAGCATAGCCATTAGGTAGGCAATGAAAAGGGATTGACCGTAAAGTGGATGCGCCACTGCGGCGGGAGGGGCAAGCACCGTATCTGATGGAGCTGGCTGGTAGTACCGTGGTGAATCAGATGAGCGTAGTAATCGTTTTCAGTGAAAACGGGTCAAGAAAGCCCATTTATTTAGGAAATGCCGAATATTTGGTTCACATTTATAAACCATCACTCACTTTTTTATCCTAGCATAATCCATAAATACCTTTCGATAAATCTTATCCATCACTTATTTTTATTTACTTATAATTTAAACCATTTACAAACACTTCCTAAATATGCTTTATCCATACTTTCTTATTTATTAATTGAAAATGAAAATCTACGAATTGGGATGAACGGTAATATTTTTCATTTTATCAAAGACTAACTTTGGGAGCATATTCATGTTATAGTAGTCTACTAAACTATTTCGCGTAAGTACATTTTATGCTTGTATAATGATCAACTTCTGAAAATAGTGAAATAAGCCATCATTTCGCGAATATGAAACTTCAACTATTTTCCATTGTCAAACAATTCCTTTGCTTTATTGGCAGCCCAATTACAATCTATGAACAACCACATACCATATAAATGACAACGTACGTGCTATGCTACAAAAATCCATATTTCACATGAACATAAACATTTGCAATAGTTCTAAAAACTACGTTCAATTCAAAATTAATCGTTAAGAGGAAGATTAGAGTTGTCCGAGAATAATGTCAAATGTTCACAAAGAAGGGTACACATCTTGTACACAAAAAGAAAGCATCCAAAATGATACACTGTGATATGCAGTCTCACAAATTATATTATTCCAACCATTCCTCAGGTGTAATTTCACACAATTTTGAGAAACCAATAGCAACTCAACTCAAGTAGGAGTCTCAATGCACAATGAAAGTTCAATCATTCACTAAAACACGCGCCAATTATTGGCTAATCCATCATCACACACAAAATAGAACACTTCCCGAAAATGAAGTCTGCATAGAAGTTTTAACAATAACTTAAAACTGAACGGTTCCATATTCAGACAAGTGGAGGATACTGCTTGGCCTGCTGACGAACCCTCCTCTTGTATTCCACAGCATCCTGCATATGTTTCAAACTGAGTCAGTACATGAATGAAAATATCACTCCTAAACTACCTTTCTACTTATTGAACATAGCACTTCTCCTCCACGATTTCCTCACTTAAATTCATGCCTTTTGTCTTATATTCAGTTTGGGTTTTTCACACATGCACACATGGGAGGTCAGGCTCGTGTTGAAGTTGATAAGTTTGATATATTGACCCATTTACATGCGACATAAACGGAAGCTATTTCAGCAAAAATCATCCAAGGAAGCTACACTCCTAAAAAAGAAAAACTACATGGTCGGTTTCCACATTAATGAAGACGAACAAGTGATAAATTGATGTTTTTGGTTTATCAGACTTCTAATCATGACAGCAGACATCAAAATCATAGTACAAATTGCATAGCCAATTCCAACACCCCACCCCACCCCACCCCAAAAAAACCCACCAACAAAAAACTAGGAAAAAAAATGAGGAATAAAATCAGCAAGCAGAAAATTGAAGAAAACTAGCTCTACACATCATCTCAACCAATTGGAAAACTACTGGAGGCTCAATGTGATAAACTGATTCTAATAGGATTGTGCCAAAACTCCTGATAATGTATTCTAATTTCCAAATAATTCAGGTCAGGCTCTATTACCTGAATGAACAAATGATACCCTTCAGTTTGAGCTGGATCAGCAGGGTTTGGCTGATCCAACAGATCCTGAACGCCAACTAAAATTTGCTTCACTGTTATGGCTGGTCGCCACCCCTAGTATTTAAAAAAAAACAAGCATAACCATTGGGAGCAATTAATCACAGACAATGTCAATAGTTGGTCAACATGAAAATGGTAGCACAATACAGAGTATACTTACACTATCCTCATTGAGAATTGAGAGGCAAACAGTTCCAGATGGATAAACATTCGGATGAAAGAAACCTTGAGGGAATTTACACTTTGGTGGCTTGCTTGGATAATCTTCACTGAAGTTCAGAGTCAATGGGTAATAGCCGCCCTCCCAATCAGTCTGCAGAGGTACACATGATTAAAAATAGTTGCTACCAAGTTACAACAGCAATCAAGACAGTGGTGTAAGTGAAGAATCTATAATTTTCCCAATCCATTTAACACTCGTATTAAAGCAGACTAAATAACATGAGCTAAGGCTTTTATCAACTTCAGTTAAGTGTTTAAACCTCAGACAAACAAATAAGAAAGCATAGGAAAGAACAACAGTTGTTTAAAATTTAAAATTTAATTAAAAGTCTAAAAAGGAAAACGGGCATGGCAAGTTCTATTTTCGAGTTGATTGTTAAAACCAAGAAGTCGACAGTTCGGAAAGTTCTAAGTTCAGGATACCCAAAATTTACTTGTAATGAAAACGAACCGGCCAGCTCAGTTCGTCCGTTTTCATAATAAAATTGCATACACCTTCATGCTATATATATCAAATTGGTAAGTGTTAATATATGCACAAAACAGTATATTATTTCTCTTTAACTTGATTACATAATTTCAGTTGTAAAATAGTATCTAGCTTAACAAAACCTGCTCAAAAAGGAAATTGAACTTTAAATGTTAACGAGAGAGAGAGAGAGATGAGATGAGAATCATTTCAACAGTACTGAATACACAGAAAAATCATCTACATTATTCAGAAATACTAATCCTATTAATACTGATAGGAAAATTTTAGCGAGAGAGAATGAAAAAGAATGCTCTTTCCAGTTTCATACAATACAACAGCAATACAAATACAATTTTCTTTCAGTTCATCTATATAAATACAAACATTAAGCCTACAAGTTTCCTTTCCGTTCATCAATACAAAACAATACAACATCAGCTGCCTATTTTTTGCTCAATTGTAGGGAATTCCATCGATTGTCTTGCATTCTATCAATTGGTAAGGGACCTGGGTAAATAACTGAGGAAAATGGGAGAACAATTGGGGTTGGGAATTATGGAGGAACGTATGAATGGGGTTCGCAGTGGCTTGCATAGAGAATCACATCAATGAAAGGAGATATACAAAAATTGAATATCACAGAAAAGAAGACAGCGCCAGTTTTGGAGAGGCTTTTGACGGTTGAGCATAGAAATGCTGCTGCATAAATTTGGGAATGGAGTTCATCGCCTACCTGATCCGATTGGAAAAGAGAAGGAGCCAGAACGGAGTAATCATCCTGTTCACTCAGCTCACTCCAGCGATCAATTAAGCAACACGAAAGGAAGTCATAACGGAAATTCTCTATGGGAGTTGCGGCACCGGCGGTTGCCGATTGGAAATGGCAGTGTTCACAATATTCCAGACAATTGGGTTTTCCAAGCTGGACAACATTTTTACAATAAATCAAAAGAGTAACTATGTTTGCAATAACAGTTGTTTCCAATTTACTTAATCTTACTTCTTTTGGAAGAAATCATTTTTTGAAACTTGAAAGATATGAGATCAGTGGCTTACAGATGGATGATCGGATCAAATAAAAACTAATAACTGACTGGATTCTAAGAAGCTCAAAATAAAAAAGCCGAACACAACCATTCCTTTCTTATTCATCAGATCTGTCTAAATCATCTGCAAACTTTGGTGCAATTTCAGATGTCCGACATGTGTCTAAAGTAGAGGATGTTTAAGTTCAACAAGCATCAAATTGGGCACTCTAGCCAAGATAGAATGTTCATCATCTGTATCGCATGAGGGATCTTGGTAATAGTATGTTCAAAAGAGAAGAAAGTAAAAACAGGAGGGAAATATTTAATTGTTTCGAAATGCATACGATATCAAGGAGAAATGGCAGGAATTCTCAACAGTTCATTTTCCATTTCAGAACCAAGTCAAGCAACATCCTATTTACTAGAAACAAAAAGCTATCCGTTATCTAAATATGAAATATGGCTATCTAGGTGACACGTTCTGAATTAAACTAGGTTGGACCAAATCCAACCTCTTAACATTCCAGTCGCAAGTTTATCATGAAATCATTCAACTATCAGCAGTAAAATAGAATTACATAAAACTTAAAAACGAGTCAGTATCTAACCTACAAACAGATCTCCTAGTGCTCCACCAATGAAAAGCAAGAAAGTTTCCATAAAGCCATAAAAAAGGGCAAAAGCATCTCTTACGGATTCCATAAAAAGGCTATTCAACATTACTTGTAAAATAGCCTGAGAAAAACCATCCTAGTGATTAATCATCTTTAAACAATTTGCACAAAATTAAAAAGGATTCCTTATTACAAGAAAACCTAAAATTCTCCAAAAGTTTACTTGGTCAAACAGCCCAGCTCATCAAAAGCATAGTTTTTCAAATTAAAAGTGAAAAGCAGAAATAATATCTTTGAAATACTCACTCCCGGTTTACCAGGGATTGTGCAGTGCCACACCATCAAATTCACTGTGCAATCAGGAAGTGTCTCCGGCTTAGCCACAAAACCCTGCGCCAAAAAAACACATGAACCTAATAATACACGAATCAAAGATTATTAAGAAATATATTTCTCGTACATGAGGGTGATTTTTGCGCCAGGCTTTGCGTTCCTCCGCCAGTCGTCCACGCGCAATACCACCAGACATTCTTCTCCAAAAATTTTCTCCCCACTACAATTTTTCAGAGATATACTCAAAATTCCAACAACCTTTAAAAGTACGGCTGACTTTTAAAAGGATAGTTTTATTTGTTTATCTATCATTACGCTGATGCCGTGAACGGACGGTTGAGATTGTATAGCGATGCCGTGATGTGATGATTTGCTCAAAGCATCGGATTGTTCGCAAGAGAAGTTTTGCGGCTGCTTTGGAGACCAACGTTTCTTTTAATGAAATTTCCGCCCAACATCTTATTTTTCACACAAATTAAAAAATTTTATTATTGAAAAAACAATTTGTGCAAAGAATTTTTCTAATTTACTTTTATTTAATTATGTTTCCAAGAAAAAGTGGAAAATGTAATTAGGTAAATTAAATAAATGTATATTAATAAACAAACAACACGAATACTTTATCAATAAAAAATGATTATATAAATAGGAATAAATAAATAAATAAAGTCGACCTATATAAATGGGACGGAGGGAGTATTTGTTTAGAAAAATAAGTCTTATTTTTTTATTTACAAAAATAACTTTTCAATACTAATTGAAAGCTGCCAATAATCTTATATACCATCTAAACATAGACAAACTAGTTTAACTTGTACATTTCGTGTGTTTTATAAGTGATTAAATTAAAATTTAAAAGGGTAATTAGCATATAACGTCCTTACATTTTATTATTATTATGAAAAACGTGTATATTTTTATTTTTATTTTTGTATTTTCACTCTTAATTGTACATTTGATTCGTAAACCATCATTTCTATTCATTTTCATCAAATTTCTCAATAAAAACTGTAAAATGACGAATATATCATCATATTTAAATAAAAATAATTAAATTACAACTATAGTCTCAAATTTTTTTAAAAAGTGCAAAGGAATCTCAAATAAATTATGAAGAGAATTAAAAATTAAATTTTTTTATTTAAAAAGTGTAATTGAGTTCCAAATATTTTATGAAAAAATTAGATATTAAAAAAAATTTACAAGTGCAAATGAGTCTCAAGGAAATTATTAAAAATTAAAATTTAATTTTTTTAAAAAGAAGTGCAAACGAGTTCCAAATAAATTATTAAAAATTATTTTTAAAAAAATACAAACGATTCCCAAATAAATTATTAAAAAATTAAAAATTAAAAAAATAATTTTCTTTATTTAAATGGAAGAAATATTCTTTATTTCACATCTTTTTATTGAGAAATTAAATGAAAATGGATAAAAATGTTAATTTGCGCAATCAAATGTGTAATTAATGATGAAAATGTCAAAAAATAAAAGTTATGAACATTTTTCACAATAATAGTGAAAGATATGAAAATTGTATGTTAATCAACTTTTTAATAATTTATATGTGACTCATTTGCACATTTTTTTTAAAAAAATTGGGACCACGGTGACAATTATTTCTCTCTTTTTTAAAAAAAAAAATAGAATAATATATTCGTCATTTCACAACTTTTAATTAAAAAAATAGATGAAAATGACATTTTGTATAATAAAAAATGAAAATTAAAATGCCAAAAATTAAAAAATAAAGACATTTTTTCACAATAATTGTAAAATGTAGAAGCGTTGCGTGCGAAATACCAATTTAAAAATAATAAGAGTTAGTCCTAAAATTCCGTCGGTAGGGATTCACGTCAGCAAATCACAAGAAGACAAAAATCAATAATTATTCTTTCAAAATCTTGCTTATAGTCAAGAGATTGCCCAGATGGTATCCCATGTACAAAATCATATGCGAATGATCAATGGATTCGTTTAATTAGGCGGAGGTACATTTCATGAATTTTCGCATAATTTACCTCGTACAACAAAATTGCAAGGCAGATTGTGATTGGATCTGCTCGAAACCACAAGTCTGGAGCACAGAATCGATCACTAACCTCAGTTCTGCAAAAATTTACATAAAATTTTCTTAAGTGGGTTTTGAAATTTGATTCAGGAGTATCCACTCTATGAATCCCTTGTGGTATCGTCCATTATCTCCTTTATATTTGTAATCATCTTCAACACCTGCCACATAGTTGGCCTTTGCTCAGGCGAAGTCAAGCTACAAATGCTAGCCAGCTCAACCAGCATTCTGAGTCGAGTGTCGTCTTCGGTATCATCTTCTCTCATTGCTCTAACCCAATCTGGCATATCGGGAGGAGCGAGGAATGGATGCTGGGCTGGTGGTTTTCCAGTCAAAAGTTCTAGTAAGAGGATGCCAAAAGCATATACATCAGACTTGGCGGTGGCTCGACTTGAAAATTTGCGAATTTCAGGGGCCTTATAGCCTGCAGAATCAGGATTATCGTCTGAGGATGTGTCTGCAAGAGTGGCGAGGCAATAGTCTGTGATGCAGGCCTCAAAATCGGATCCCAATAAAACATTGGTTGATTTGAGATTTCCATGAACGAACTTCGATGCTTGGTGGATGTAGGCTAGTCCCTGAGCTACATCTTCTGCTATCTTCAAACAGGACGTCCAATGAAGAGGCTTTGCACGCTTTGATCTTGAACCTAAAAGGCACATTTTAAAGGAGGTATTAGAAATAAAATACTGAATTGATTCTTGTTATGACACCAACAGAAGTTGAAAACTTGAGCTCAATATTCATTCAAAGAACTTAAGAAATGAATCTACGTGATCGCAACATTTTAGTTTCCTACACAACAATGCACTAACACTGCATAGCCATATGAATATCCAAGTACACTCAATTAACTTGTTTCAAACAATTGACATATCTCCTGAAACTTGACGTGAAAAGCATCAAAATGTTGGCAAGAAACTTGGTTTTCACTCTACAAATACCTTCACATTGGATCAATTTTTTTTTTTTCTTTGTAAAATTCCGAGTTCGTTGCATAATGTATGGCAAGGAGAGACAGATGGTGAGAGGAGAAGGGAAAGGTCAAAGCAGAGTAAGAAATTGCAATTCCAGTGGCAGAAGTTCAGACGATTTATTGGACCAGAAGGTATATTTGGCATTTCAAGATTTTAAGGAAATTGCTATAGCACGGTTGAAATTTGCTCTAACAAAATTGTAAACCATTCTTAGAACTTATCTCATTCCAAAAGGGAATTTCCCAAAAAAAAGCATCACTGTGCACTAGGTTTAAGATAACAACACTGGTGCTAATTTTTAAAGTGTTACAATTGCGACACTCAGTATGATTGTCAAATTACAGCGTGAGAAGTTTGTTCTCAACAATATTATATTCAGGACAAAAAGTAGCGCTAACAGCTAATTGCTATCACTACAAAATATGATTAAAGAGTCAAACCAAAATAAGTTCTTTCAGACGGTATTCTGTTTAAAAAAAATAGGAGATGTCATGAATGTGAAACAATATATCAAATAATCAGGATCTGAATAGCAAATTTAGATCCTATGCTACTAATTACTCCCAAATTTGGCTGGCATCAAACATTATAAAAAGATTCTTTTTATTTGTTTACTAGAGTTCCCCTACTCTTTTCTTTAGTCTCCTTTGACGTATCTGGAGACTAGAAATACTTTCTGATACAACATGTCAAAAGTGAATTTGTGACATCCAACTAAATAATAAGTTAAAATATCTGCTGCAATTAGTATTATATACATAGAAAGAAGTGAAGGTAGGCAGCCCATGGGAGCTGTAATGAAAAAAGTAAATTCATTTTTCTTTTGATCTAACCAAAAAGAATTATGAAAAATTAAAAAGCTGTTTGGGCTCGTGGCCCGCCGGCCCGAGCCACAATAGGCTACATTTTTCATAGATGTCTGTGCTGGGCTCATTTCAATGACAGATCAGTCCAGCCTGCCACTATCTAGGCAACCCAATCCGGCCCAGTTTACACCTATGCAGATATTGCAACGACTCCCACCGTGGATGTGGGTTTTGTATTCTATATACTATTCCTACTTGTGCCATATGACTAATGCAATGCTGACTCAATTTATTCAATGATCAATATGGTGGGCACCTAAATTAACAAGTATAATGACATATCACCTTTAGACCATACAAAAGCAACGCAAGTTACTCTCATGGTGTCAAACAATACCATATCAATTTGACTGTCTCAACACCACCACCATTTTCGGTATTAGCCAGTGGAACCCATTTTCCAATCACAGCAAGAAAAGTCTCTACAAGACTAATTGAACCACTAGAATACAGCAGCTCCATACACACCCAGAAAAACACGTTCTTTAGGCTACCCTCACCATAATCCATCTCAATTCCACTGGTCCACCACTATCCATCTAACTCCCACGAGACCGTGAGGAAAAATACCCTGCTCAAAAATTCTTGAATAAGATGTAAGGAATTGAGCTACCTCTCCTTCTATCTGAGTTCAAAAGCTCAAACGAACAGTTTGTGTTCTACTTCTCACATGGCGCTTAAATATGAAAATATCAATTTTAGTATACTTCTCTTAACAATGCTACCTAATCTAAGCTCAATAAGTCGAATTTGAGAAATAAACTAGTAAAATCAAATTTGCAATTTGTGATAAAAGCGAAGAGTTAGAGAGGTCACCGTGAATGAGATTGAAGAGGCTGCCATTAGGCTGATAATCGAAAATGATCAACCTTTCTTGTTTGGCCTGAAAGTAAGCTCTAATAGGAACCAAATTGGGATGCCTCAATACACCAACAGCCTCCATCTGCTGCTCAAATGCTTCAGCACTTGTAATGGCAGTCTTACATGCATCCAATCTCTTGACAGAGACTAACAAATTAGTGCCCATTGCGGCTTTATATGTTGTCCCAATTGTACCCCTCCCAAGCAATTCGGCTGATGCCCTCATTAATTGTTCCAAAGTGTATGATTCTTCTTCCCCAGAACAAAATATTAAGCTCCCATTTTTTGCTATTCGTGGTTTCTCTGGACTTTTCATCTTCTTTATTTCACTTTCAGCATTTGCACTTTCATCTTGAAGTGAAAAAGTTGTGTCTCTTTGACCTTTATTGTCTGGAGTCGCATCAGCATAATATTCTTCTTCTTTTGCTTCGGTTTCTTCTTTCTCTTCTTTCCGCTTTTTGATTACAGCAAAGAGGCACAAAACTGCTGCTGTTAGGATCAAAGCTCCAGTAACAAAGCCTAAGACTACTCCAACTTTCTTGTGATGCTTCATTTGAGACGAAGGCGAAAGGGCAGTTAATCCTTGCTGTGACTGAGCATTCTGCAGTAGCGGTGCAGGCGGTGAAGCTGCAGCAGCGCCACCACCAGAAGTCACGTTAAAGAATGGCGAAGAGGGACATGGTTTGTTGATATTCTCACCGCAGAGATTGGGATTTTCTGAAAATGAATGTATCTTGAACTTTTTGAGAGTAGGGGTAACAGGTATAGACCCGGTAAGATTATTGTTCGATACGTTTAAGACCTCTAACGTAGTTTGATTTAGTGGAGGAATGGACCCATAAAACCGGTTGGAATCAAGGCGGAGATAACTCAACCGGTTCAAAACCGTCAGGGTTTCCGGCAGCAAACCGGTAAAATTGTTGTGAGACAAATCAATAATCAAAAGCAGGTGATGGGACAAAAGGGAGAGAGGAAATGTTCCTGAAAAATAGTTAT
>CAIGRB010085307.1:34612-50231 GCA_903798255.1 Fraxinus quadrangulata | reverse complement strand
TTTAACCACATTCTTCATCAATTTACTATTCTAAAATGTATTTTTAGCATTAAAAAAAAGGCTCAAACATGCCCTATGCCACAATTTAATTTAGATAAAAATCTAATTTTTAGTAGATTTTGATAAAAATTAATGAAACGTGAGACTGAAAAGTTGATACAAATTGTGAATATCATTAAATGAAAAATTAAAAATAAATTTGAAGAAAAATGAGTTTTAAAATATAAAAACCAAACAAAGGCGTTATGTTAATGAGATTATAGGTCTCCGTGATATGCGCTTTTTGTGACAAAAACTGGAACTCTACAACTTGGTAGTTGTTCTGATATCAATGACCATTTTGGCAAGACCTTTGAAGTGAGAATTTGAGAGTAAAAATTTATAAGGAATATGTTTGAATAATTTTCTACGAGTACTTTGTTTGATTAGAAAGTTTTTTGAGAAAATTAATTTAAAGTAATTTCATCAACAAACTCTTCTACAAAAAGTACTATCGAACGAAACCCTAAATCTATTAGAAAAATAATTTGCAAAATATAATATTTCATTTACTAGAGAAGAACAAATTGAAAATAAAACTGTAGTAATATATTAATCAATAAAGGAAAAAAGAATTTGCAAATCGACGTATGAGTATTACACAGTGTCTTTAAAATAGATTCGTTCCTCATCGTATTTTTTCGAGTGTTTGTCTCAAGAATACAATGGAAAACCAGACTTTGGACATAAGTAGAAGGGAACTAGAAACCAGACATTTTTCGATGTATGTGTATTATACAGTGTCTTTACAAGGATTTTTTTTTAGAGAGAAAATCGGGAAGTGGAAACTGTGTACAGAAGTAGAAGGGAACTAGACTTTGGACATAATCAGGGATTTTTTTAGAGAGAAAATGGGGAAATGAAAACTGTGCACAAAAGTAGAAAGAAATTTGTATTGTATGTAAAGAAGTAAAGAATGGAGGAAAAATCGACTGCATAAATAGAATGTAATGAAGAATTAAGGGAATGTTCTCTTCGTGTTTCAGTTTTTCGTTTTGAATTCATTTTGAATTTTTTTGTTTTGAGTGTTCATTTTGAGATTACTGAAAATGTATTCTTTTTGACTTTTTGAAAAATTATTTTCAAAACTGAAAACACCTAAAACTTGATTGTAATGAAGAATTAAGGGAATGTTCTTTTTGTGTTTCAGTTTTTCGTTTTTCGTTTTGAATTTTTTTGTTTTGAGTGTTCATTTTGGGATTATCAAAAATGTATTCTTTTTGTCTTTTTGAAAAATTATTTTCAAAAATGAAAACACCTAAAACTTGTTCTCTCTCTCTCTCTCTCTCTCTCTCTCTCTCTCTTCTTCCCCTCTCTCTCTATCGTATCTCCTCTATGTCGTCTCGCAGTGGTGGTGTGCGGTGGTTTTGAGTCGGTAGCGTGGTGGTGTGCAGTGTTTTTGTGTCGTCTCGTAGTGGTGGTGTGCGGTGGTTTTAGGTTGGTGTAGTCTTTGTCGTCTCGCGGTGGCGTCGTGGCTATGGCGGTGGTTTTGGGTCGGTGGCGTCCCCGACTTCTTCTGTTGTGGTGGTTTTGGACGGTGGAATCGCCGAATTATTTTGCTGTGGTGGTTTTGGGCGGTGGCGTTGTCGGCTTCTTCTGCTATTGTGGTTGTGACGTCATTTACGGTGGTTTTGGAGGTGCAGCGGCGACGACGGTGTGGTGCAGATGGTGTGTGCAGGCGGCGATGGTGGTGGTTGTTGGTGGCTTAACCGAAAACACCCAAAACGTGTTTTGAAATAAATACAAAAGAACTTGGGGTCTGTTTTCTTTGTATTCAGTTTTGTGTTTTGAGTTTTGAATTCATTTTGGGTTTTGTGTTTTGAGTGTCCATTTTGAGATTGTTGAAAATATGTTCTTTTTGACATTTTGAAAACACCCAAAACGTGTTTTGAAAAGTTTGGCTTGATTTTAACTGAAAACACTCAAAACGACATTTTTAACGTTTTTCGATTTTCTTTGTAGATTTTAAACTCGTTTCTTAAAATAGGTAAGTTAACGTGTTTTCATTATTTTAGAAAATCAAAAATAGAAAATGGGATGAAAACGACAAAAAAACAGTCCCTAATAGGCCAAGAGTTATAGCCATTAACTTGGCTATTAATATTTCCATTAGCACAGACAACCAAATTTGGTTCATTTGGTCCAACATTCGTACGTGTAGGTAGGCATGTACACAAATTCGAGTCATAATTACACTCTTTCAAAGTGTAATTTTTAAAAAAGTTTTCCCTCCAATATCCTTTCAAAGGTTTTCTCTTCAAAGTGTAATCTTGACCTTTGTAACTTCGTACATGGGACAAACTTTAAAAAGGTTTTCCCTCCAATACATTAACATCTTCCAATTTATCATTTTGAGTTCCAATGTCTCATTCACCCTAACATCATTTTTGACGAGTAAATATATGATTTCGATTTTTCACAGAGAAAAACACAAATCAACTTTAATCTTTCAAAATGAATGAACGAATCCCACCTAAAATTATTCCAAAAGTAGCCAATTAAATTATATTTTCCAACAATCCCCATAATGTGACAATGAAGGGTCACTTAACTCGGATATAATTATAATTCTTTCTTGCTACGTTTTTCCCAAAATGGTGGGACTCAGTCTATGGCTTTTTGTTTTTTTTTTTTCAAGTTTCTCTTCTCGTTATACACTAAAGTCTTCAACAGTGCTTTATTTTAATTGGCTAGCAATTCTGTTAACTAAGGAATAAAACTCAAAATATTAAAGATCGCTTTGAGTCAAAACAGTATAAAGGAAACATTTGAACAAACATCAAAAAGCATTAATGAATTAGAATTTTGCCCTTTTTAATCATTTTCCTTGGGTCGATTGTTGTTATGTTGGAGAATGAAACAGGATTATTGTTTTTAGAGTTTTGACATTCGAAATAACAGGAACAGAAAATACTGACCACCTTTGACACGGTCAATAATTAATTTTAATAATGTCTTTTATTGGATTCACAACGTTTTTACCACGCATTTCATCAAATATTATTAAAATGTGCCAAAAAATCTATGATTTTAATCTACACCAAAAAATGGCATAATTTCAAAAAAAAAAAAAAAAAGTATTATATAAAGAGACAAGTGCATAAATTAAAAAAAAAAAAAAATCTAAGAATATGAGAGAAAGAAGGAAGAACACTATAATTTTACACCATTCCTTAGTTTGACACTCTATCTCCCCATTTATATAGGCTGATTTTATTTTTCAAATGAATTAAAAAATTTTATTTAAAGTCATTAAAATAACAATTTTGTAAAAAAACTTTCCTAATTTACCCTTATTTGATTATCAACAATTAGTAGTAAATTATTGTTGGAATTAATAAAGAAATAATGGTATATTAGTAAATAAAAAATTTCTCAATAAAAAAATAAGACTATACAATTGTGAGAAAATAATAATGAAATAATGGGCGGAAGAAGTAAGCTTTATATGAGAGTGCGCTTTTGGATTTGGGTCGGGAGCAGGATCGCGAGAAGTGATACTGAATAATTATTTAGTTCAATTATCACAGAATAATCAAATTTGAATCCAACGTGGGACCAAACATAATCAAAAACTGTCGTAATCTTTTCTTAAATGTCTCTTGAGATCCTGGAATCATTTGGTATTTGAAGGAAAAGCCGAAAATTGAGGCATAGTTTTTTTTTTTTTTCTCTAAAGCTGCCCAATATGTTGAAATTTTGTGAACGCCAAATCCTACTTTACATCTTTTCTAACTACTTTAAACTTTAAAGTCAAGTAAAAACTAAAAAGTATAGGATTACCTTCAGTGCGTGGCATCTTCTGTACCGCGGGCCTGCTGTTCATTATCTTGGCTTACATAGGAGGCTCAATTCACCAATTGCGGGTAGAAAATACAATTGTTTTAGAAAGTACATGACATATTTATTAGTCTTTAATTTTTAGTAATTAGTAGACATGACGGGATCGTCTTCATTCAAGTCTACGGACAAATATTTGTAATGTAACATAATTTGGGCAGTAAAGAGTCGACTCTAGCATTGTGGATTATCTTACTCGATAGCCTTTTTTGCAACATAATTTGGGGTGATTGTGTGCCAAGACGTGTAATTTGAAATGGGGTTTATAGCCAATTTGATGACAAGAAATTCGTGATCAGTGTAAAGAAATTGTTGGGGACAAATATTTTGGCATTGTCTAGAATATGTGGTGCCGAAAATTATCGAAAATAATCACTAGTTAGCGAGTCTATCACATCATCACGACATTGAAAATCTCGAAAAATTGCAAAGTAATCACTGATTAGCAAGCCTAGCTACCACCTGATGTGTGAATGATGATCAACTTCATCTCTACTATTATGAAGTAATTTAACTGATAATTTTGTCTATTTTTAATAGAGAGTTTGTTCACCAATTTATTATTTTTTTGACATATGAAAAACGAAGCAGGTAATTTGTCTCTCTCTACTTATAATTATAAAATAAGTAAAAGCGACTTTTGGCTTGTAATTAGTTACTGAGTCGCTGCAACGGTGGCCAATACCTTACTTCCACCTGCTTCCCTCCAACCACCCCCTCAAAGAAGAATATTTTTATTTATTAGTTGAGTATTAAATAAAAAAGTAAAACATAATGGCCAATCAAATGTGGTACCAACGACAGTTTGAAAATCAAAGGAGTCCAAATTTTAAATATTGGTGGGAATGTAACGTCGTGTTCATGTTAGCCGGGTATTAGGGCATAAACAGCTTTAAAAATCACGCCATTTTCTTCAAATTCTCAGGAAAAGCTGTGCAAAATAATCTCCTTTTCTCTCTCTCTACTTCTCTTCTCTCTCTCTGAAATCATGAAGAACAATCTTAGTAACAGCACTAAGCTGATTCTTCTTCATCCCTACATTCAAAAACAAGGAGGGTCCAACCGGTTTTGGCTTCTGGCTTTGGTTTCATTTCTAACTTTGGCTTTCCTTCTTACACTGATTTACACTAGAGAATCCATCACCAACACGGCTGTCGTCGGCGGCGTCACCACCTCGACCACCACCGGAGCAAACAATCCTCCACTTTCGAAGGCTGTGGTAAGAGCTCTAGTCCACTACGCTTCCAACTCAAACAACACTGAACATATGTCGTACACGGATATTAAACAAATCTCTGACGTTCTCCGGCAATGCTCACATCCCTGTAATTTCCTGGTTTTCGGCTTAACCCCCGAAACCCTTCTGTGGAAAGCCCTAAACCCTAATGGCAGAACTGTTTTTATCGATGAAAATCGGTACTACGCTGCATACATCGAGGAAAAATACCCAGAAATTGAAGCCTACGACGTGCAGTACTCGACCAAAATCAGCGAAATGAAAGAGCTAATTTCATCGGTTAAAGAACAAGTACAGAATGAATGCAAGCCAGTGCAAAATCTTTTGTTTTCAGAATGTAAGCTGGGTTTGAATGATCTGCCGAACCAGTTGTATGAGGTGGATTGGAATATCATATTGGTGGACGGCCCACGTGGGTACTGGCCGGAAGCGCCTGGTCGGATGGCTGCGATTTTCACCGCCGGCGTACTTGCCCGGAGCAAAAAGGCTGGATCCAATCCCAAAACACATATTTTTGTGCATGATTTCAATATGAAGGTGGATCGAGTTACAAGTGATGAATTTTTGTGCAAAGAAAATTTGGTGAAATCTAAAGACATGCTAGGGCATTTTATCCTGGAAAGAATGGATAGTAGCAGTACTCAGTTCTGTCGCAGCCATTCATCAGCTCAATGAACTCTGTGATCATCGAATAATCTTTTAGTCCCTGCTGAAATTTGATAAATTAATTGTCAATGGTCAAATTTTGACCTTTTCTTCTTGGGTTGGGTTGTGTAAAAATAATTTTTTGGCATATCTACGTTGTAATTTCTTTGATGAAAAGCAATTGTTTTAGTCAATGTCTACAATTCTTTCCTCAAATACATTTCGTCATTCAAATGTATCAAATTGCGCGGAGTATTAAAATTAACATGTTATAAGGTAATTTACTGGATCATACTTATTGATCAGTCCTACATCAGCTAAGAATACTTCAATTATGATTACACACTCATAATCATCCTGAGTCTACGTAAATAACGTTTATTCTATCAATTATATTCTTTTTCAACCCTTTTCCTCTTGCTTGATACCTCTTCCCATTGCCTTATCTTGTTATCTTCGTGATCCTTTATTTTTTCGTAACTTCCAACTCTTGATATGTATTTGAAAAGTCGTGAGATTTTAATTCTAGTATTAACTCTACGAGTTTCAAAGGTTTAGGGGTTGGAGGAGGGTAGAAAGTGTAGAAAAATGGAGTACGAGAAAAACGTAAGGATGGGGGGTGCGGGCACGGGATGAAAGTAACGTGGGATGGGGAGGAAGGGGACTCGCGAGGTGAGGGTAAGACCTAAAGAGAGAAGATATATACTAATAAATTTTTCGAAATAGTTGTGCTACATGTACATAATAATTTATATATACATTGATCTGATGAGATATGATTATGTCCGAATTTTTTCAACTAAATAAAAAAAAAATTCTCCACTCTCTTTTGACATCTCATCTGTAAATCATTACATAACTTCATGATATACATGTAGCATTATTCTTCATCTGACAACTAATGTTACTTTGTATTTCTCTATCCAATAGTTCCATGGGGTGGAAACCTGTCTATACTTACGTTTGGCCACCAATTTTTCAAAGGATTATTCTACCTGTCCATGGGGTTGGTGAAAATTGTTCCACCAACAAATTTCACTAACCAATTACATAACGTCAATTGTAAATTATGTAAACATTGATGTAACCCTTTATATACATGTAGCAAAGCCCTATTCAAAACTCATTTTTAATTATACATTTTTTCATAAAATAATTTTACACGTCAATCGAAATTTTATTTTTTATATTTTAACCACACATTTTTCAAAAAATTATTATTTAAAAATATGTTATCTTACAAAAATGGGGCTCAAACAGGAGCTAAGTTGAAAGTTAAAATTATATAAACCTTTTTTTTTTGGCAAGTGGGTATATCAATAATCAATATCAATTGTAATGTTGAAGGCACATAAGGCTCAGTTAACTGTTAAGGATTTCACAAATATTAACAAAGTAACAAATATGACAAAATATTATATTAGCTTCACAAAATTTACTTACTACACCGTATTATAATCACACCACAATTAAACATATTTTCAATAAATGTACCACAACAAATTTATAATTATACCCCTAATCCAATAAAAATTAAAAATTAAAAAATAATAATATTGTGACATACCCACCAAAATATTTTATAAGTGTTGTAAAAGTAATATTTGATACCAATTTGTTGTGAGGATTTGTTTAATGTCAAACGAATTAAAGTAAATAAAATTTAGGATAGAAAATCAAGAGAAGAAAATTGTACTATCAAAATTGAACTAGTATAATTCAATTTTATTTGTGATGATGAAATACTACAAATGAGCAACATTTTTATACTACATTTGGTACATAAGAATTAATTGATAATACATGAATTTAAACACTCATTAAAATTCCCAGATACATGAATAGAAATAAACTTGGAATATGTACTTCGGTGTTAATAATTCTAAATTCATGTAGATCACTTCATCAAGTTAAGATTCATTGCGTTTAGATTAATGTGAATGTTAATTAATTGAGAACTAATAATACGAAATTCATATATGATAAGGATTTTGTAATATTTATTATATATTGAAAAATGAAAAGTAAGGTATTATAAAAAATGAAATAACTAAATTGTAGTATAGTTAAAACCGTCCAAAAATTATTCTCACTTGATGTGACATTTAATATATTATAAAAAATAAAATACTTAAAATTGTAGTGTGACTAATAATATTTGTAGTGATAATCAAAGTTATAAAATGTGTAATGCATGGCAATACGTTTTTCGATCGAGCATAAAAAATTACAAGAATATGCATGTCTACACAAAACATATTCATAATATGCATTTTTTTTAATTTTAATGTTATTTTAAATATTCTAAACTAATAAATAAATAAATAAATATATTACACTCTTTAAACTTCATATATATATATTCTTCAATTTTATTTTTTTTAAAGGCTCAAAATTATAAGTGCTTCAATTATTTGAACTTATACATATTTTTCAATTTTCAAATAAAAACATAATGCTCAAAATAATAAGTACTACAATTATCAATTCCTACAATTAGATTAAATATGAACACCGATTTAAAAATATTCTAAGGCCTTGTTCGTTTTGGATTAAAATCAAATTTTAATTTAAGTCAAAGTCAAACAATCAATATTAACTACATTTTTTATGGGTTCCACAACTTTTCAATCACACATTTCAAAAAATTCTATCACAATCTACTAAAAATCTAATTATAATCTCCACCAAAAGTATTGCTTCTCTTTTAGGATTTCAATTCGAACTCCTCTTCATCCAAGTCATTTTCTGTATCATCCGATGTAAAGTCATCTTCATCAAGTCCCCTTATTTTAACTCGAGAATCTCTATTATGTTTTGTAGATAGTAGGATATCATTGTTAACAACGTCTTCATCATTACAATCATCAACAATCCAAAATTATTTATTACTAGCAGCATTTACTAGTAAACTAGAGAAAGATCGAAGGAAAATAGGGCTTGGGCTCATTGTAGATATTCTACAACTCTACGAATAATTTGTTTGATTTTTATTTTTTTTTTAAATGTCAAAACCCTACAAATTACTGTATATAATTCATGACTTAGATGATTTAGGTTATTTTGATGTTTATTGAGCTCAATTTTCCTTTTAATTTATAAAAATGGTCTAGATTTTACTAGGCTAATTTTGATACATTTTTAACACAAATACATGATTATTTTGATGCTTAAACGTGCATATGCGGTCAACAAAATGAGTTGACTACCATTTGTGAGGCATTTCAAAAACGCATCGAGCATTTGCACGAACTTTAGAACACTGGTGACCATAAATGAATAGTATTACACCACCGTTCAATACACTATATTTGCCATCAGAGAGCATTTTTTCCATCCCATTGGAGATGGTCTAAAGGGAAATAAAGGATTAAGGAGTAAATAATTTATTTATTTGAAAACTTATTTAACTTCTATTTGGGCTCCATTATTTCACATTTTAATGAGGGGACTAGTAATTTTTTGGAGAATATGCGGTTGAAAAATAAGGAAAAATTTTTAAATTTACATGTAATATTATTTTATTAAAAAATATGTAGTTGATAAGAAGAGAGGAGAAAATGAATTTAATTTAATGGGAGCCATAAATGAACTAAACTTTTTAAGTTTAGCCAAACAAGCACCAAGGGTCCTGTGTTACAGGTCTATTGACATTGTTCAATCAGGACGATGACATAATCGCCCTTCCATTATGTCTATGCTCTGTTTCCTTTATTCTACGATTATTTTCCTCTCGTTCTTGCCTTTCTTTTTAGTGTTGTTGGAGACGGTCTTTCTTGCTTAATTTTTCTTCCAAAAAAAAAAGTTATAATAGCCCATCCATTGGATTCTTTTTTATGTATGTCGATATATATCATGGAAGAATGTTGTTAACAATCTAACTCAGTAGGTACGTGCCGATACCACTTGTTAGAAAATTGAGCCAATTTAAAAACGAGATAATGGACAACATGAAAATAACAACAATTACAAGATCACAAGATTTGTATGGAAACCCAATTGGGAAAAATCACAGGTAGAGACGGAGAATTCATTATATCAAAAGTAAGGATTACAAGGGATCTCTTTGGACCAAACAATAAATTGGATAATTGATCAATCTTAATATGTATTGTACATCACATATTTATAATCAAAGAATCCCTAATACACTAGAAAAAATACAAATAAGAGTCTAATACAAGATGAAGTCTTATTACAATATGTAATATCAATAACAGAGTATTTGAGTTAAAATACGAGTCAAAAACACTGCTTTGACTCCTATAGACTTTTATTTCTTCAAGACTTCTCCAAATCAAACAACCAACTTCAAATATATCTTCAAAACAGAATTCGGGTCATACCGAAATTTTAACAAATCTCAACATTGACACAAATTTCACTGCAATAAACAAATACCTAGAAACGAATTCCACTGCAAGGAATAAAATTTAACTTTTAAATTTCAACAAAATTCTCGAAACAAAACACTCCACTAAATTACTCCACATCTTCTACAAAGTTCGACTAAAGCAAACTCAGTAACTGTAAACTGAATCCAAACACTGTTTACTAGCAAAATTATCTTGGGATCCAGACTCGTTCGAATCACCACGAACAAGAAAATCATCAAGTTTACAACCAACTCCATCTAAATTAACAAATTTGCTCGAATTATCGCTGCGAGCAATAAGATCACAATTACTAACTTCTTACATTGCTCCTCCTCCAACATCCAAACAAAATGATGATATTGTGATCCAAAAATGGAATATCAAACTTAATACTTGTCATTCCGAAATAATCAAACCTTGTTCCAAATTGATCAAGTCTCACTCTAAAACGAAACCAATTTGGCTCTCCCAAAACTACCAATCATTGGCTTTGATACCACTTGTTAACAATCTAACCCAGTGAGTATGTGCGCCGATACCGATTGTTAGAAAATTGAGCCAATTTAAAGATGAAATAATGGACAAAATGAAAATAACAATAATCACAAGAATACAATATTTACGTGGAGATCCAGTTGGGAAAAATCACGGACGAAGATGGAGAATTCATTATATCAAAGGTAAGGAGTACAATGAATATTTCTGGATCAAACTAATAAGTTAAATAATTGGTCAATTTCAATATGTATTGTACACCACATATTTAGAATCAAATAATCTCTAACATACTAAGAGAATATAATACAAATAAGAATCTAATATAAGGTGAAGTCCTTTTATATTAGATAATACCAATAATGAAGTATTTGAGTTGAAATAGGAGTCCAAATCAAATAGCCAGCTTCAAATATATCTGCAAAATAGAATTCGAGTCATACCGAAATTCTAACAAAAGTCTATTAACCTTCCTCTTTTTTTTTTTAATTATAGTTATTGAAGGTGAGAGACAGCAATGGCGAATGGATATCAGCAGTAACAGTTCCTGGCACATTTGTTTGCAAGATACTACATGCTTAAGGTATCACCTTAGCAACTAAATTTCAACATCATAGCCTACAAGAAGATATCTTCCTGAATATTGTGAATTTGCAGATTTTAACGAATGGTCTTTACGAGTCAACTTTGCACCGGGTCACAAACGCAACACACGTGAATTGTTGTGTGGGCATGGTCCGGTGAAATATTTTAATTATGTTGGGTTCGAATCACCCAAGAATGCACATAAATCGAATCAACAATTAAAAAATCAAAGAAACTGCAGAAACGCAAGAAATATTCACCCAGTTCGGCAATATCTAATCTGGGGGCTCAAAGGTAACTTGAGCCGAGCCCGTCACTATGCAAAAAACCTTTCAAGAGAGATTTACAGAGATTTACAACCAAGACTAAGAAATCGGACAGCCTCTAACACTGCTCATCGATCACAATCTGGATCTCACAATTAATCTACTCTAATCAGCCACTTCACCACCTCAAAGCAACTGCAGATTTACCGGTTTAATTTGAGTTCTAATCAATCTCTAATTAAACCTAAAACACTGCAGCATACAACACAAATACACAACCAACAAAGGCTCGGCACTTACTACAACACAGCAGAAAATATAATTCAAGAACTAGATGAACACTATCGAAGAAACCCAAAAATCGCCTCGACAGAGAGGAAGAAATGAAGCCAGTAAACCAGAGAACAAGTAAAGTGACGGTACAATAGCCCTAAGAGGTTATAAGTATCCCAATCCTCAGCCATAGATGTAATCCAATGGTCCAAGAGGCTCCAAACAAAAACAAATCAATGTGAAGGCAAATGAGTCAATAACAACATGCCAAATGGACAAGCAAAGTGAAAAACTCAATTTCACTTATAGAGGCGAAGAACCACAATCCACAAATTAAATTCTTGGTTCTCTGTGATTTTACTTCATGAACAGCCGAATTTTGATGCTGCAATATAACCACTGGATGTATGTGTTAAGAGGACTGGTGGCACCAGAAAGTTTGAACGAGAAGTGTATGGAAAGCATTTGGTCAGTTAAGCCCTGACCAATTTCGTCTTGTAGGTTCTTCCATGTAATTATTTTATTTTCCTCCTGCTTGGGTTGTGTTATAATGGCAATTTATGCATCCCATGCATGCAATCTAGTTGGGAAAATTCTATTTAATGTTGTTCACGAAAATATGTTTCGAATTTAATTACCACAAGTGCACAGTTCGTCGACAAGTAATAATGTGAAAATTGTAAAATTTCGAGTATCGTTCCCACGAGGATTGATTTAACTTGATTTTTATTATCGCGACCTTAACCGAATCTATTAAAATTGAGATGTGTTTTTCAAAGTCTACGATTAAACTAAGACTAACATGCAATTTAAACTAAAATTACGAATCAAGACAAAAATATCGTTTTAATGCAAAAGATTTGTGTAAATTTAATATATGAAAAGTGCACTAGGATCCCGAATCACCAAGCAAAATTCACTTTTAACCCCTATTTCACAATTTGATAACACGAAGAATTAGTTGAAGAATCAATGTTTCTAATTTATCCAACAATCTCTTTCGAGTAGAATTGAACATATTCTAGCATACTATTTGACTATATTTCTATGACAAATGTAATATACAAGAATGCGTGACGTTCTATAAACACTTAGAGATTCACGTAAAGCATAGCGGTATATTTCCCTATCGGACCCTACGATAATTTATACCTTGTAGAATCTATATTCTTTCTTTCGAATGCATAATATAGATCACCCAAACTCACATAATCGCATGCATTTAACTATGGAGACAAGAAATTGTATATAAATCATTCAACATCTATCAATCGTGTTTGAATATCAAATTGCAAAATAGAGAATTAAAAGATCACAATGCGAGGTTCATCGTTCACCTAGTACATAATAATCTAGCCTAGCATGGTGGAGAAAAGAAAATCAGAAAAATAGATGAAGAACGACATCGCCCGATTAATCTTCAATTGAATCTTCGTGTTCTTGAAGTTGTTGTTCACGTTCTTGCCTCTTTTCTCTCTCAAAATTCTGATAAAACCTCCTCCCCTTCGTTCTGGACGGCCCTAAGGTTAATATATGCATCACAAGATTTGTTTCCATAGGTGTTTCAATCAAATTAGGAAACTAGAAATTTTTTCCACGATTTGGCCTGGGCGCGGTGTCCAGTACAAAATGGGGCAGCCGCCCAGACAAAATTTTTCCTTCCTGTAAATGGGTTTGAGGGTTGGGCGGCCTAACTGGGCCGCTACCCAATTATAAGAAAATCTACGAATTTTCTTTCAATAATTTGATTGTATCTTTCTCTCCCTATATCCGATTAAGGTGATTCAAAATGCATTGGAAAGCTTACTTCAAGGGCTACAAATCTTTAAGAAATATCAATCTTCAAATTCGAACGTCTTCTATGTCAAATATGGGTCTCAAACTAAGACTGAAAATTCAACGCATAATTTTTTCGGTTGGAAGTTGATTTGTGATAATACATCGACTCTATTTCATCCCTTTGACTTCTTTCCTCATACAATTGATGCCCAACATTCTCAAATCTTCATCGTGGGATCGACGCAATTTTTAAGTTTTTGCAATTGAGTCCTCAAACTTTCATTCTCTTCCATTTTGGTCCATTTTCACTTGTTTTTGCATACTTTTCATTATATCCATCAATGTGATCCTACAAACACAAATTACATCGAATTAAGCTATATTTAACATATTAAACTTCAATTATCCATGTTTGTGAACCGAATAAACATGTAAAAATACCCTTATCAACTCCCCCAAACTTGAATCAGTGTTTGTCCTCAAACAAAGTCATAACTTAATTCTAAGTAACATGGTTTAACAATTTGCTGTATCTCAGGATTGGAACTTAGTAAGAAACACATGAACAACTACAGCCATACAAAATTACATCAATCTCCACATGTCATATGCAAAACTCGACGCGTGTGTGTGAAAACTCATATCAACATATTAGGATCATGGTTTACTCATACCCGACCCAATGTAGTCAAATTTTTCACTCTCATTACTAGAAAGATACACACTCCCCCAAACTTATTCTTTTCACTCAAGTATCCTGGGTGTGTTCTAAGGTTGAACTCATTTATATCTATTCATTTCCCTCTCTTAGTTCAGATGAATCATACTATCACAATTTCACACTTTAATAAGCAGAGGTTCTCCTATTTTTGATTTCTTCAACCTTTTAGATTAAACTGATCTAGTTGCCTCACATTAGAGATATAGTCTTATCAATCGAGTGTCTGAGATTTAACAATGCATTTCATACACAAGAGTACGTATGTAATTCATCATTAGATAGATACCATTTTTTTCCTTTTATAACATCTTTCATTTGCTTTCTATATAACCCCTATAGCGAGTTTTAGGCCGATGACTCCCAAGTCAGATGACCATAGGGTACCAGGTTTTAAACTCTTGCAGGTTTAATCACTCGGGTTATACAAGCTCGAACAGATGTCTTTATTTATTCAATGATTAGTGCAATACCCCTTTTCTTTTAGACGCCCAGTTTCTAACACTACACCCTAACTTGAAACTTTCACTTCGTTTTCATCTCATTGATTTTAGACAATCCACACATAACATCATGCACGGAACCCCTACTCATCTCAGTGTTTCCTTGCAATAATTCAATTACCTCCAAGCGATTCTAAAAATTGGTCATGGTTTAGCACAAGAAAGATTTTTCATGATTTTCTAAGTTTTCTTATTCCTAAACAATGAGTCAGCTCACTACCCCAATATGCAAACATGAGTGTCGTGCGCAAAGTGAATCAAGTTCCACATTAACATGTATTGATCAATCTAATAATGCACAATTTGTTTCTATAGGTATTTCAATCAACTTAGGAAACTAGAAATTTTTTCCACGATTTGGCCTGGGCGCGGCCCCCAGTACAAAATGGGGCGACCGCCCAGGCAAAATTTTTCCTTCCTGTAAATAGGTTTGAGGGTTGAGCGGCCGCCCAACCCATATAACTAGGCGGCTGCCCAGTTATAAGAAAATCTACGAATTTTCTTTCAGTAATTTGATTGTACCTTTCTCTCCCGATATCCGATTAAGGTGATTCAAAATATCTTGGAAAGCTTACTTCAAGGATTACAAATCTTTAAGAAATATCAATCTTCAAATTCGAACTTCTTCTATGTCAAATATGGGTCTCAAACTAAAACTGAAAATTCAACGCATAACTTTTTCGGCTGGAAGTTGATTTGTGATAGTACATCGACTCTATTTCATCCCTTTGGCTTCTTTCCTCATACAATTGATGCCCAACATTCTCAAATCTTCATCGTGGGATCAACACAATTTTTCAGTATTTGCAATTGAGTCCTCAAACTTTCATTCTCTTCCATTTTGGTCCATTTTCACTTGTTTT
>CAIGRB010085307.1:5966-30429 GCA_903798255.1 Fraxinus quadrangulata | reverse complement strand
GGTGGAGGTGGAGGTGGAGGTGGTGGTGGTGGTGGTGGAGACGGGGATAGTGGTGGAGGGCATTCAGGCAGGGGAGGGGGTGATTCGGGAGGTTCAGGGCAATCTGGACAGTCTCCATAATCAGGAGGAGGAGCAACTCCTATTCCTATGCCAATTTCTAGCGTCTGCCTATTGTTTTTGGTGCCTGAAGTTGTGCAGTTGGCTTGGTGGTAAAATGAATTTAAAGTGAAAAGCAAAATAAGTGGAATCACTGAGCAGAAAGCAGTGCCCCTTCTTTTGCTCTCCATTTTCTACTTCCACTTGCAGGTTCACATTAGTGAAGAGCTGATATATAAAGAAGAAAAAGTTCAAGGCACATTAGAGGTTAATGTCCTCTCCATTGAGTGGTGGGGTTGGATAAGGTCTCTTAATTTCTTGAGCTTTTACCGTCTGATGAAATCCTTAAATTCAACTTGCCCTATTTCTAAACAAGGGACACTTTTGCATGAATAGTATGATAGATAAAATTTTTATGAAAAAGTTGTGCAAATGTGATGGCTTTTGTCTATTTTCATTACTTCAATCATACAGTTGTATGATCCTACTCTCTCACGTTACCTCAAGAAGTTCCGAGTAATGCAATAAATTTACATTCTGACGTTTATAATCTATCGTATGCAATTAAAGACTATACCATTAATCCTAGGAAGTAGTCTTTTGCTTATTCATGTGATAGGACATGCTTTACACCAAACCTTATGTTAAAGAGAAAAATAGTTGAAGCATATGACACTTGAAATTAATAAGGTTGTTGAGCTAGAGCCTGTACGGGAAATATATATGTTACCTATGAGAATTATCTTGAATGCCCCAATTTGTTACTAATTGCTTTGCTACCTTCCAACATATGATACAAACTGTACTCGATTCTTCACGTTGTGGGACTAAGGTAGGGAAAACAGATGTCATTTGATAGATAAAAATTGACATTACCACTGCCAAATTCAAAGGGACCAGAGGGTAACAACAAATTTAAGAATCGTCATTGAACTGCTTTTTCTAATAAGCACATAATTCTTATCTCCAATTTTCTGTGGCTAACTTCAAGTCCCCTTAGAGACTTCCTATCTTCGGAAAAGAATGACTTGATAACAGTTCTACTCATTGGTGGGCATTTATCTCATTTCAGTCGAGTCTAATGTGTCCAAGGTCTTAAAATGTGTAATGCACGACAATGTGTTTCAGTCAAGCATCAAGCATTACAAGAATATGTGTGCCTATGTAAAGCATATGCATAAGTATGCATTTTTTATATTATTTTAAATATTTTAAACCACCTACTACTTTTTATTCATACATTTTGTAGTACCTGCCGCTTAAATTAGAATTTGAAAACTCCCAAACAAGAATTTAACAATTACCTAAGTTTTAAAAGAGACATCAAAAGATAAATAAAAGCGGAGGCACTTGAGCTCCATGAATGGTGGTGATTAAATAGGAGGCTTGAAGGACCACTCCAACTCTCCATTTTTCATTATAATTGAGAAAATAAGATGCCCCGAGACAAACTCTTAAGGACAAGAAAAGGCACATGGTAAGAGCATTTTTAGAATACAACTTTTCAACATGATACCAGCAACTTAATAGTTAATCATAGATCCAATAATGCATCAAGTTGAAGCAGTATGTCCAAATTCTTAGCTTGTTCTATTTGGCCAAAAATATCAGAGGAAACACGTGTGCCAGCGTCAGGTAAAGGGCCCAAGTCACACTACAGAATTGATGAACTTAGCAAATATACTCAAAAAGTAAATGCTCCTACCAAAAATACAACGCCCACTAACAGAACTGTCAAAGCCTCCCCTTTCAACCCACTCGTCGAGTTTAATTTATGCAAAACCTTAAAGATAAAGGGCACTATACTGAATTCAACGAGTTAAGAAAGTTGTGTAACCCATATACAAGATCCTACGAGTAACAATCTGTGCTTGCTCATGTAACAAGTCAATAAAACAATCCATTTCATCACATATAACAAGAAAATCCATAATCACAGCAAAAAGTCTAAGTACACCTTGCTTCTACTAGGTCTGTATCATATATAATTATATGACCAATATATTAAAATGAAATCAAGAATAACATTTTAAGTTCAATCACTTAAAACTACCGGTTTTAAATTACCAGTTATCCCAACAAATTGCAGTATATCAAGAATCTAATTAAAAGTCTACATAACTGCTCAAGAATATGTCGAGTATATCATAATTTGATAAATATGCGGGGAAGGATCTGAACATCGTCAACTCCATTTGGATCTCCCTAACTGTTAGTTGCAGTGTAATGAATTGACAAACCAAAATCCATACAGGTTCCTGCAGCGTTTACAAGTCTTGTCAGGAACAATGAATTTCACACAACAGTTCCATTTGAAGATAAGCTATAGACATTGTTGTCCTTCAAAAAAAGAGGCATCTTTACGCCAAGTTCCCTAAGTCGGTTCACAATATCATAAAGATATTCAAATGTAAGCTTAGATTGTGCATTGAGATCTTCTCTTATATTTGGATGGATTCTAAACCACTCTCCCAACAACTTGTGCACGTGAGAACGGATCATTCTCCATGGCACTGGATATTTCTCACAGAATTTCAAATATTCCACCAGTAAGTCAGCCTGGTCCAGTTTCCTCTCTTTGTTAATTTCTTCGCTGCCCAAAACCCATTCTGCAGTCCGATATCCAGCAAAGAGAGCCGGATTCTCAAGAAGAGACTCGGCTGTAAGAACCCCTTCTGCACCGGTCTCTTCCAAACACTCCCTGACATCATCCATGTGCCGTATATTTCCATTAGCAAGAACAGGAATTCTAACTGCATTTTTAACTGCCTTGATGACATTCCAATTAGCCCGGATCTTCTTTCCATCTTTCTCATCTCTCGTTCTTCCATGAACGGCTAAAAGAGAACAACCAGCATCCTCCAACATTTTAGCATAGTTGATTGTATCTTGCAAATCTGGGAAAATACGGATTTTGCACGACACTGGAACGTTAAGATTGTCAGCCAAAATTTCTACCAGAGACTTGATAAGAGGAAGATTATCCATAAGGAAAGCTCCATAGTGTCCACGTCTCGCAATGCGCTGGGGACACCTGCAAAAGTAAATGTAGAAGAAACCTAGTTTTGTACAGTTCAGACAAAAATGCAAACAAAACAGTTCAATTCACTCACTAATCATTGAAGAGAATTCCAATATAATATACAGGTCAGAGATGCTTGAGAAAAGGCTCTAGAGCAGCAAGGATATTTTCAACTCCTTGGAAAGGAATACTAATATCAATAGCTAATGATAGAAGAAAACAACTTGCAAGAAGCGCAATTACGATGTTATGATCCATTTATGAAAATACCGAATTTGTCCACCATTATCATTTTACATCTCTCACTTAAGAGTGGACTTCGTCAGAGTTAAATATATTATTGCCAGCTTATCATATTCAGGACTGATGAAATTATTATGCTCGGTAAAGTAAAAGCAGAAGCCAAGTAAGGAAATTGTTGCTATATTTTTTGCAATGCCTACACAAAAATTGGAAAGAAAAAAAAACAGTTTATAATTCCAAACGTATTTAGTCTAGCATATATGGACCATGCTTGATAAAACCATGTATATATGAGGTGTATATAGTGCAGATTTCAACAGTCATACATCCAATAAGGATATGTAGACCACAACAAACAGTAACACTAACAGTCTAAAAATGCAAGATATGACCAGCTTACTAAACTGAGATACTGGTATAGAGGCCAAGCAGCAAAGCAAGACATAGATAAGAACATTAATGATGAAAGAACCACAAACTTACAATGCTAGTATAATATTATTTTCCCCATAACTTGAAAAAGTTCTTGTTCTTTATACTTTTGGAACTAGAATATTACTCTTTCAGTTTTCTGGCTTTAGATGCAGTGTGTTCCATTCTCATTAAAATAGTGGAATAGGCATTTTGATAATCATTATCTGAAATCAGACTAAAAAATGACTCTCAACAGACTCAAAAATCCACTTCTTTATGAAAGAGGGTTGAGAGAAACTGAAATTTTTTCCTGACAAAAACCTGCTAATGGCATTATTAAGGTCACAAGAACTTTCCATTCTGAAAAGAATGTGTTTTGAAATGGCACACACAAAAGTAAAAGAAGGTATCTCCCTCCAGAACCGCCTTCGTGGATGGTGAACCCGTGTAATAGAAGTCCACCAATTTTAATCACTAAGCCAAAAACTGGATTGATATAGAATGGTAAAAAAGAAAAGTTTCATATTCCACATGAAAGGTATGAATGAAATTTAGATGTCTGACATTAGGGTGTGAAGTTGAAATTTTCTCAACGTGCAGCTTGAAAGAAATTAACTTCAGATACTCATAAGTAATCAATGTATAGAAGTCAATGCATTTGAGCTCCTGTCATGAAGTTGCTAAGTGAGAAAAATTCTGGTTTGTTTTGGCTCTCTTCAGGAACTTCAGAAACAAATTAAAGCTGATCTAATCTAACTTGAATTCGTCTTTATCAAGATAACAACACTTTGTTTGAACAAGTTTTTGCTCAATCCCAGTTCGATTGAATAGAATCATCTGTTGGAGATCAAATCGTGAAGCTAGAGATGCTAGAAGAATGTGGAAGCTGCTGGAATGAAAGGGGTGCTGCCACTAAGCTGAAGGAAGTTGAGATTGATTCCATTTTAGTTATATCTAACAGAATTTTGTTATTGCCACATAAGCAAAGCTGTTGTAATTTTGTGTATTTATACCCTTGTAATTTTCTTCATTTCATAATCAATAAAAGGTTCACATTGCAGACGGTTTTCTCTGCTCATTTAGTCTATCTCAATCTCAGTTACACTCCTTGATTAATTTGTTTTATGGTATCAAAGCAATGGCTGATAATGAAGGAGCAAGCATTACAGATGCAAATCAAAACCAAATTCCACTTCAAAACTCAAACTCTATTCAAAAAGGTCAAGATTCATCTCTTCCTAACAGCCCTTATTTCATTGGTGCAAACGAAAATTCTGTAGCACTTCTGGTAACTCAAATGCTTGACTCCAGCAATTATCACCCCTGGGCAAGGTCGATGAAAAGGCACTTCGAATCAAAAACAAACTTGCCTTCATTGATGGAAGCATCTACGAGCCTACTAATATTGATAACCTACTGATGGAGCATTGGTTTCGATGTAATGACCTAGTCATCACTTGGCTACAAAACACCATGACAGTTGACATTAAAACCAGCACACTCTATGCGGAGGCAGCACACCAACTTTGGCTGGAATTGGAGCAACGCCTGGCTCAGCAAAATGCTCCCAGAATTTTTGAAGTCAAGCAAGGAATAACAACATTGTTGCAGGGGCAGGATTCTGTCAGCACATATTTTTCAAAGCTCAAGACATTACTTGATGAACTCATGAACTATGAGTCAATTCCTAATTGCACTTGTGGAGGTCTGCAAACCGTGATCAGTAACAAAGAAAGGGACTGGATGATGAAGTTTCTTATGGGGCTGAATGATTCTTACAAAAGCATTAAGGCTCAGATTCTATTGATAAAGCATTTTCCCAAGCTAAATGAGGTATATTCTATCATACAACATGAGGAGAAGAGGAGAGACATCTCTATGTGCCTATTTCTGATGGAATGGTAAGAAGAAATACCTTGAGGGAAGCAGAGAGGAAAGACCTTGGGTCTCAAAGGAAATACTTCTGCACGTTTTGCAAGATTTCTGGCCATTCACTTGAGAGGTGTTTTAAGGCCAACAAGGATAAGCCAATGTGCACATATTGCCAGGTCACACCATCAGCAATTGTTTTAAGATCCATGGCTATCCCCCAGGTCACAAATTCTATAGAAAGATGAAGGCAAATGCTGTTGTTACTGATCAAAGTATAGATGCTATATGGACTACACAGGAGCAAGTCTGTGACGGGAACTAAGTTGCTTTAACCCAAGAGCAGTACACTCAACTGATGGCTTTTCTCAAACCACCAATCGACCATTCACACTCTCTTTCTGCCAGCCATGTTTCGAATTCTTCTTCCACCAAACACACCGATGAACTCAAAGTATCTGGTACTTATATATGCTTGTGTGCTCATAATGATGAAGATAGAATGACTCCATCTATTCCTTGGATCATAGATACTGGAGCTACTGACCATATGTTCTGCTCCATCTCATCCCTTACAGAAATAAAATCTGAGGTTTCACATCCCATTAGACTGCCTAATGGAGATGCCACTATTGCTACTCACATAGGAAATGTTAGGATTACAGAAAATTTGCACCTTCTTGATGTTCTCTTTGTTCCATCATTCTCATTTAACCTGGTATCTGCTAGGAAACTTGCTAAGACATCAAAATATTACCTTATTTTTCATCTGATTTATGTTTTATGCAGGACCTTTCAACTTGGAAGACAATTGGTCTGGGTGAAGTGAGGTAAGGCCTATATCATTTAGTGCAAAATAAGATCTCTCCTGATAGCTTGATTCAGAAATTACCAGAACTCACCAACAAAATCACCAAGTCTGCTGCTACTAATCAAGAAGACTATGAGCTGTGGCACTTCAGGTTGGCCATCCCTCAGATCCCATGTTACATTTGATCAACTTGCATCAAAATTCCAATCTCAAACACACCACGAAACATGGTCCTATATGTCCCTTAGCTAAAATTCATAGGAAGCCCTTCAATACTAGTTATCACAGGTCAAAAAAGTTCTTTGATTTAATTCACTGTGACCTATGGGGACCTTGTACTGATGTTTCTTATGAAGGATCAAAATATTTTCTCAATATTATTGATGATCACAGTCGATGCACTTGGGACTATTTGTTAAAATTAAAATCTGATGCTTCAACTGCTTTGCAAAGTTTCTATACTATGATTGAAACACAATTTTGTTCCAAAATCAAAGTAGTTAGGACTGATAATTGAGGAGAATTTGACTTAAGACAATTATATTCTAACAATAGAATAATACACCAAACATCATGCGTTGAAACTCCTCAACAAAACGATGTGGTTAAGAGAAAGCACCAGCATATATTGAATGTAGCCAGAGCACTAAAATTTCAAAGTGGACTGCCTATGAAATATTGGAGTGACTTTGTTCTAACTGCTGTGTTTTTTATAAACATAACTCCTACACCTATTCTGGATAACAAAACTCCCTTTGAAATCCTTTTCAAAAATAAACTTGCATATGCTAATCTCAGAGTCTTCGGGTGCTTGGCATTTGCCACCACACTCACACAAAATAGGCACAAATTTGACTCAATGGGAAGGAAGTGTGTCTTTTTGGGATATCCCTTTGGAACTAAGGGATACAAATTGCTTGATTTAGAGACTAATAAGATTTTTATATTAAGAAATGTCAAATTCTATGAGGATAATTTTCCTTTCAAAGACTACAAAGATCAAGACTATGTTGATAATTCAAATCTCAATCATAAACTGCCTACCCCTACTCAATTATCCTATCCAGAACCTGTCAATGTCAAACTTAGATTATCTTCCTCTTTTCAATCCTCAATTGCCAGTAGAATCAGATCAAGAGACTGATCAAAACATAGAAATCTCAGAAAGTGATCAGCCTAATCCTGAACCTGCAGCTCAACCTGAATCCCACAATGGCTCCTATGTTCCTCGAAGGTCTGAAAGAAGCAGGAGAACACCCACTTATTTGCAGGATTTCATTTGCCAACAAGCTGCCTCACTCACCCACTCTCAAACGTCTGATGAGAAGAAAGGGACTGTGACTTCAGGTACTCCTTTTCCCTTATGTGCAACAGTCTCATATAATAAATTGTCTAATCATCATAAAGCTTTTGCATCATCCATTCTTACGCATTCTGAACCAAGTACTTATCAAGAAGCTGTCAAAGTTCCTGAGTGGTGCAAGGCTATGAAGGATGAGATAAATGCTCTTGAGTTAAAATAAAACTTGGACTGTAATTGACTTGCCATTTGGGAAAGTTCCTATAGGATGCAGGTGGGTTTACAAGATCAAATTTAATGCAGATGGAACCATTGAAAAGTATAAAGCAAAGCTCGTGGCAAAAGGATATACTCAGTTAGAGGGAGTTGATTATCACGAGAAATTCTCCCATGTGGCGAAGTTCGTGACAGTAAGAACATTAATAGCTATAGCAGCAACAAATGGAAGCCTAGAAGAGGTGTATATGGAGATTCCCCCTGGGTACTCTGTTGATCAGACTTCAGACTTTCACAACAATGGAGCGTTAAAATTTTGCAAACTCAACAAGAATTTGTATGGCTTGAATCAAGCGTCTCGCCAATGGTACTCCAAGCTGTCGATTTTCATCATTGAACAGGGGTTCCAATAATCTAAAGCAGATTATAGTTTGTTCACCAGAAGCACGATTGATTCCTTCGCTGCTATACTAGTTTATGTTGATGACATAATAATAGCAGGAAGTAATGTGAAAATAATTGATTCCCTTAAGGATCTTCTTGATGAGAAGTTCAAAATTAAAGATCTAGGAAATCTGAAATACTTTCTTGGAATAGAGGTTGCTAGATCGACTAAAGGTATTCAAATCTGTCAAAGAAAATATGCACCGGACATTCTATCAGATTCAGGAACGATTGGGGTTACTCCAGCCAAGATTCCATTTGATCAAAATGTTAAATTGTCCAAAGATGAAGGGGAGGTACTATCTGATCCAGCTTCATACAGGAGACTTGTAGGCAGGCTGCTTTATCTGACCATCACAGGCCTGATTTGTCGTATTCAGTGCACTTGCTAAGTCAGTATATGAAAAACTCCTAGAACATCACATATGAACGCTGCACACAAGATACTTAGGTACATCAAGAAAGCACGAGGCTTGGGACTATTTTTCTCTTCAACTTCAGATTTGCAATTTAGAGCCTATACTGATTCAGACTGGGGAGCATGTCTAGATTCTAGAAGGTCAGGTTATTGTATTTTCATTGGGTCTTCACTGATATCTTGGAAGTCCAAGAAGCAAAATACCATCTCTAGGTCGTCTGCTGAAGTAGATTACAGAGCAATGGCAGCCACTTGTTGTGAGTTAACTTGGCTTAGATACATCCTTGATGACTTGCAAATCTCACATCCACAAGCGGCTGAGTTATTTTGTGATAATCAGGCGGCTTTACACATTGCAGCCAATCCGGTATTTCATGAGAGGACCAAGCATATTGAATTGGATTGCCATTTAGTTCGAGATAAAATACAAGAAGGAAGTGTTATTACAAGGCATGTGAGAACTGGTTTACAAATTGCTGATATTTTTACTAAGCCCCTATGTTTGGCTGTGTTCCATTCACATTTGTCCAAGATGGGAGTAGAGGACATCTACTCTCCACCTTGAGGGAGGCTGTTGGAGATCAAATCATGAAGCTAGAGATGCTAGAAGAATGTGGAAGCTGCTGGAATGAAAGGGGTGCTGCCACTAAGCTGAAGGAAGTTGAGATTGATTCCATTTTAGTTATATGTAACAGAATTTTGTTATTGCCACATAAGCAAAGCTGTTGTAATTTTGTGTATTTATACCCTTATAATTTTCTTCATTTCATAATCAATAAAAGGTTCACATTGCAGACAGTTTTCTCTGCTCATTTAGTCTATCTCAATCTCAGGTACACTCCTTGATTAATTTGTTTTATCATCAATAAATTTATATTTTGAGAAGAGGTATAAGATATTTCATTAAGCAATTGAGAAAGAAAATAAGAATAATGTGTAATGTAATGAAAGATGACAATAAGTTGCTTTTTAGGATAAAAAGAAGATTGATCCTCCCTTGGTTCTCACTTTGTCCACTAATTTAAACAAAAATAGGGAAAGCCAAACTGAGCGCCACAGTTTCAAGACCTATAATAACTAAGGCTCTGTGCTGCAAAGACATAAAAAATAAAATAAAATAAAAATAAAGAACACCAGTGAATTCTAGTTAAACTCTATCTACAGATAACAAGATTTTAAACTATCCCTTAATTCCACTCCAGCTCAATGATGCGTTATTAACTGTTGCAAATTTCAGGAAAAGAAAGTTCTTGACAATCTAGTAAGAAAGTCGTGTCTTTTTTAATTAAAGAAAATAAGATTATTGAAACCAGCTCCCAAGACCATTTATCTTTTATCCAAATTTAGGTCAAATTACAGCTAGACAAAAAACTAGCAGTTCAGGATCAAGCAATTTGCACCGAACTAGCTCCTGCTGTATGTAATTTTAAGATTTTCAAAATACTATGTAAGCCCCATTCGAGTACTATCTCATAAAAAAACTTTTACAGATTAATTTAGGTGCCAACTCATACAGGATTATTGAAATCACTGCCCTGGGGCTTTCAAGAAACACAAAGACAAAATTCAAATTTAGCTTAAAGAATATAAGTTGTTCAACCAAGAGTTTCTCAATTTTCAAGTAAAATGCACTAAAATAATTATAAGCTTTGAAATTAAGAAGCAAATCATTTTCTTCCCATCTAGAAGACAAGTTGGCTTAAAGTTCAGTATCACGCAATGTACAGGTTATCATACAAAATTCAGCATTTGAATCAAAAACAATTACCCCAAATTAATGTCAACATAATCACAGTAAGGCTCCACCCTCCGTGCTGCCTCCAACAAAACATCTGGATCATTCGCGCAAAATTGCACAAATAGCGGCCTGTCCTCCTGTCATTTCACCACCAAATCATTCTAAACAAAATCGAATCTAATACTTAAAATACATTACTATGTCAATAGCATACCTTGCAGGTGGTGAATTCTTGGGAGCGATATTTTTCGGTTTCAGTGAAGATTCTGGAATGAAGCATGGGAGTGTACGCAGCTTGGGCGCCGTACTTTCGGCAAAGCATACGGAAGGGTAACTCGGAGTTATCGACCATGGGAGCCACAATGAGTTTGGGCTGGCCCAGCTTCTTCCAGTGAACCCAGGCCCGCTCGATACGCGACTCTCCGGTCAAGTAACCGTTTGGACGGCGCAAATGGAAGGCCTCTTGCTCGGATTGCTCAGTCGTAGGGGCGGTAAAATCGGAGGAACGGAGGCGGTCATCGTCTTCGTTGCCATTGAGGACTTGGGAGGATAATGGTCTGGTTTGGGTCGCCATAAACGGATTCGGATGACACCTGGTGGGGGCAGAGAAAGAGGACAACGGTTTGAATTTCATGTGAAGGATGCAATGGAAGTGGCGGTGGCGGTCAGACCCATCGCCGCCAAGGTTTTCAGGGACTAGGATGAAGTTGTAGACTTGAGTTGAGCGGCGGTCCGCGTAATTGAAGTGCGTAATCTTTTCCCACGGCCCAAAAAATAGGAATTTGCAGGGAGCTCCTTAACTTACCCTAGTTGTAGCAAGTTGATCCTTAGCTTTTAATATAGTTATTACCTAGCTTCGTTAGTTCTCCATGTGTGATTGAGAGGGCCCGTGTCACTCGCGAATGACACATCATCAAATGCCCGTCACTCTTTCGAACTTGTTTATATCTTACCACGTGGTTCAATAATCAATGTCTCTACACATCTTCATCCACGTCCTTTCAATTGGCTCACACGTAAGTGAGCTTTTGAACTAGAAGCAAATGTAAAGCCTGAAGTCACCTCGTAGCATGACAAAGATGTAATCGGCGAGCCCATGAAAAAATATTATCCCTCATATCCTCGTATCTTATGGGTAGGAGCAAAGCACTAACCAAGTGACAGCATATCTCTTAATTACAAGTTAAGGAATGAAATGGATAGTCCTTTTGTCACATGGTAGAGGAACCATTGCCATGAGAGTAAAAAATGTTAAAAAAAAATTCAACGACGATTAAACGACATGTTCAAAGAACAATAGGGAAAGTCCTCACCCATGATGGAGTGACATGCGTCAAGGAAAAATGTGAGTGATTGAAATACCCTTATATTTTTAGTATCTATGGATAGTCCATTATTGCTTGAGAAGATGTATGAAATCAAACCCTAGCCAATTCTTGCTTATTTTTATCCAATTTTTATTTGTGTTATATCTTTAGTTATTAAAAACTTGTAATTTAATTGATCATTGAAATGCAAACACTAGTCACTGCACCTTTTGAAGAGATTGCATTTGCAAGCTAATAGAGTGTTTTCTTATAGCAGGTGAACAAACAAGGTAGTACACATATCCCTCGCATTTTTTGAGGTCAATGAATATTTTTAGCCCTCGTTTGGGCTCCATTAAAAATGCATTTTTGAATATTAATATTTTGAAGAACGTGTGGTTAAAAAATAAAAATAAAAAGGTTTTAGGTTCACGTATTGATAAGTGTATTTTATACATTTATACAGGAACTAAAATAGCAATATTTGATTGTTCTTCTAAGTAAATATAGCCTAATCTATTGTATATTCATTTATTAGGTAAAACTCGATAATCGAAAGCGAAATTAAAAGAAAGAAGCGAAAAACGACTAAAATGATGAAATTCAAAGTTTGAGAACCAAATTATAAATATTCAATAGTTGAATATTTGAAGATTTCTAGGAGGCAAATACTTTGAAAATTGTTAGGAAACATTGGGTGCAATTAGAAGTATAAAACGAATGGAATATGATCAAAATAATATTACAAAATAATTTACAATCGCACAAGTTATATTCCAAATTTTTAGTCAAAACTTGAAACTCATTTTTGGCATAGTAAACGTTTGAATTAGAAAAATTTTATTCATATCAAAGTTGTAGCCATTTGAGTTAGATTTTCAACGCGTTTTTAATCGCCTCAATAGAATATCAGGAGAGAAAGTTATAACCAAAATATTGACTGATGTGCAGAGACAAAAATATGCATGCGCGAATGCAACTTTTTTTATTCAATTAGAACTCTTTTGAAAATCAATTTAAACATGATTTTTAACTAATTTTTTACTCCTACAAATATATTGTAGACACATCTCATAAGAATCTCATACTACGATATTCCATCAGTTTTCATTATAAAAGAGGGGCAGAATCACACATTGTTAGAATATTTCAAGGACGAAGTTCAAAAACTTATCAATTGGAGATTAAACCTAGAATTTGTGGCAAAGAAATGAAAGAATTATTAAAGATTTATCAAGATTACTTTAAAGAAATCCAAGAGCATCAAGATTCATCTTCATTTATTCATTAATTAACAATTCCCAGTAATGTTCTATACATTTAACATGATTTCTTGTAATTTCAATATACTAGGATAGTTTTATAAATTATTAGGATAAGATGAACTCTTGTTATGAAATTTTTAGTTTTTAATTAATTATTTTGACTTTAATTTGGTTTGATTTGTAAATGTTTATTATCGTTTTTATCATTCTTTTCAATTGCTTGATCACCAATTAAATTGTTAATGAACTTTATTGTTATCAAAGGAGACAATATGACTTAAGTACAATATAATAAATATTGTAAGATTCGATAGGGGATAGAAATATATACTTTATATGGTTTTAATATGTGTTCTAACACTTGTTAATGCATTTATGGTGTTTGTATCTTTTATCGAGAGATAGNGGCATCTTAACAATATATATCACATATTTGAAAAACACATTTACTTACTTTTTCTAGTTTAATTGATAATTTAGGAATTAATGTAGAAAAATCACAACAACTTGTATGTTATTCGATTAAAGTTGTATTTAATTTTAACTCGATCATACATATAGTCTTTGTGGGTTCGACACCCTATTTATCATTATATTGCTTGATCACGATCTCGTGCACTTACGGGTTTTCAAATGATTGTGTATAAATATTATTTTATTTTATTAAAAAATGTGTGATTGAAAATAAAAAGAAAAAAAATATATTTTTAGAAAATGGATCACAAACATGGGCATAGACATGTTGCTTTGTTAGCCCTTGTTTGGTAGGGATGAAAATCAATTATTTTAGTATATTTTGATAAAAATTGACATGTGTTGTTGAAAAATTGCGGGTCCATTAATTATGTGATTAAAATTAATTGTTAATTTCGATTTAAATTAAAATTTTAATTTTAATTCTTACAAAACAAGGGCTTAATTTTTTAAAGCAAATTTTACTGTCAAAATAATAATAATATTTTATAATTTTAATCAATAAATAATTGCATTTTTAAAATTTGTTTATTTACTTGTAAGTAAATTTGTTAGCCAATTATTAATTTTCAAATTTGTTTGTTCTTCGTAGACAATTCTTCATCCATATAATCATTAAAATGGTTCAATTTTTATTGAATATATGATTTTTTTAGTTAAAAGTTAAAGGGAGCATTCCATCTATCAATACTTTTGACAAATAATCTTCGACCATTAATAACCTCTTAAAATTCCTATCCCCACTCCCAATCACGCAATTTTCTATACCTACTAATCTCTCACTTTGGCATCTCCTTCGTGTGTTTGGAGTGGGGATAGGAGTTTAAAAACTTCTATTTAAATCTATTTAAAAACGTTATATTAACTCTTGTTAATGGTTGATATTATTTGTCAAAAGTATTAATAGATAAAAAGCTCTCCATAGTCAAAAACTTATTTGTGACCAATCATATCCAACGTGTATCATGTTGAGAAAGGTTGAATTTGGTGAAGAAGGGATAGGCTTACTAACTCATAAAATGTTCAGACTAGTTTGGGTTTGGATATTTTGTTAGAATAGCCCACCCAGAAAAAGCCCAAGCCTTTAAATATTTGAGTTATATATAAAATTAGGCTTATTAGCGCAATATCTCCTATGTATGGACCTATTTTCAAATATCTCACCTTTTCAACTTGGCAAAAACCCCTATATGAACTTTGAAGTATGGAAGACCCCCTTTCTTCTATTTTCTCAATAAATCCTTGTGAAAATGACGAATAAACCCTCATATTTAAATAAAATAAGAACAAAACAAGAACAAAAAACTAATATCAACTGTAGTACCAAAATTTTCAAAAAAATACAAACGAGTCTCAAATAAAAAATTAAAATAAAAAAAATCTCTTCTTCCCCCACCACTACCGTCGTCGCTGTCGCCATACCACTTCAAAGTACAATTTGGTGCCATTTCTGTAAATTCAAAGTTAAGTAGATTCATAGAGCTTGGAAGTATATTCGGTACACTATTTTCTTCCTAAAAACAGAAACTCGCTAACTTATTCATAGCTCATCTTCCTTCACTGCCCTAGGCAAAATAGCCACTGTAATAGCGAATACCAACACCAGAAAACCCTCCACCACTCGAATCCACATCAACCTCTTTAAATTTTGCGACAAAAACTATCACCACTACTAATTACCTCTACCTCCACCGTGAGCCATTCGAGCACGACCTTCTTTCTATCCCTAAACTCATTTTCCCTGACGCCACACAACCCCTTTCCTACCTCAAATCTACCCTTCTATCCATCAATTCTTCCAACCAAGTCAACTCGAAAACCCTCATCGAAGATCTCCAAATCTCTCGTGACCATTATCTACTTAACCTCGAAACCATGTCTTATGTTCTATATAATGATTAGGGCATAACAAAACCCCAAAATCAGACCCGAACCGAATCGAGTGTCTCTTCTTAAATTAGATACCCTAACATGTATTTGAATTGAGAATTAACGGGTTTGATTCAATTATTGGTTCTAGACCTAGAACCGAAAAATTGAATAATAACTGAATCTTCATAAGTTTTTTATATTAAATACGTCAATTTTTTTTTTAAATAAATTTTCCAACTAATTAATTGAACCCAAAATTATCATTTCCTTATTTTATTTGTCAACTAATTAATTAGGTCCAAACTCAAAAAATGATTTTTTTCTAAATTTGAAGGCTTTAAGCAAATCAATGAGGTGAAATCACCGATATTTTATTATTTAGTGTTTGGTAATTTGTATACATTGGTTAATGAATTTTATTGAACAACTTGTTATTTGTATAATTTTAAACTGAATTACGTTATTTTGTAAGAGGTAAAATTGAACATATTATTAGTTGAATTAATGCAGTGTTGTTTTAAATATTTAAAAAATTTAATTATAGTGCAGAATCATGGAATCGAATCCGGTTCCATAATTAAATTTAAACCCAACGATTCCACTTACTAAATATCCGAAAATTCGGGTTCGATTCGATTATCTTTAGAATTGAACTGAATCGGACCATATCCAACCCTAATAATGATTATGATCCTTTCGCTAATTTCGAGATATAGATTTGAGTGTAGTCAATGTGTTTGATTTACTGGTTTATTTGTATATACAGAGTTATAAGCAGACGATTTCTAAATGGCACAATGAATCTATTGTTGTCGCCAATGTCTAGCCCTCCACCTTTGCATTTGATGGGTTTTTGTTTGCTCTTTCATCATTACACGTGTCAATTTTTAGTTATAACTGTGACGATGATGGTGGTGGTTGGGGAAGATGGAGAAATAAGGGATCATTTTTAAAAATTTTTGAATTATTTATTTGGGAATCGTTTGCAATTTTTTAAATTTTTGGGATTACTGTTGAAATTAGTTCTTAATTTTATTTATTTTTTATTTAAATATGATGGTATATTCTTCATTTCACAATGATTTATTGAGAAAATAGAAGAAACTTAAGTCTTCCGCACTTCAAAGTTCATATAGGAGAATTTTCCGACAATTTGAAAAGGTGGAGGATATTTGACAATATGCCCATACATTGAGGGGGTATGGTGCCAATAAGCCTTTAAATTGCCCTTATTTGACAACCATTATTTGAAAGCTCTTTTTTCTATATACTTATTTTCAACCACATTCACACAATAAAATATTTTGCACGTAAATATAAAAAAATTTCTTACTATTTACCACACACTCTCCGAAAAATTATTATTCAAAACATTATTTTAACCAAATAATGACCATCAAACAGGGACTAAAGGTAACGTGTCCTTTTTATTTTTATTTATTTATGCACAAACTGGTGATCACCCTATATGTAGAGAACAACAATCATGTTATATATACATCATTTTTTACACTTGCCACGTAGCAACACACTATCGGATAGTTTAAAAAATAAACAATTTTCCCTCAAATCTTTTTTTAACAATACATCAAATTTCAAACTAGATGGGCCTCCAATCATTTTTTAACACCGCCTCAAATGTCAAACTAGATGTACGCCTAAAGTGCACATCTAGCATTATTGAAAGAATAATACGTGATTTATCTTTCAAAACCCCTAGTTTTCCATTCAATCCTCTAATGGCCTTAACGACGGAAATTATGGTCCTAAATTTAGGTGATTCAATTACGATATTTACCTCATTTCAAACTCACCATACCAATCCAAATCCCTAAAATTTGTATCCCACAAAATTCAAACCAAAACCTCAAAACCCTAAATCTACATTACGAATTACACAACATTGTATTAGCACGTATGTTACGGTGTATACTGCACAAAACTTCCTTGAACCCCGAATTCTCAGCTCGAAAAATGGTGATTACCCAGTCATCACCTGTGAAGCTAAACATAGCGCATTAGAGGACCCAATCCGACCACAAATTGATAATTATTTCACCTTCTACAGTCAGAAGGAGTTCTAGACGAGCTCGTCAACAAAAAAATGGGTTTTTAGGGGAGGAAAAAGAAGAAGGTAATAACTTATATTAAATGGGTATGTATCATATTTCACATAAATTCGATGATAACTAAAAATTCATAAATGACTTATAAATAGAAATGGTTAGAAACTCGTAGTGCATCTCAGGATAAATAGTAATTAGAATAATGTTATTTGTATATCATTATTCATATAATAGTGTACAGATAAATGACATGAAAAAAAAATTATAGTAACTAATATAAATTAGAGAAAAAATAGAGAAGTCAATAGATTTGTGTAATTTTTTAGAAGCAAAGTCCCATATTTATAGGGAACGATTAGAGATACAATAGTGATAAATATAGGGTTGCAAAGGCACAATTATCAGTCACTAATAAACTATCATTTATAACACTCCCCTTTTAATGACACATTACAAAATATTTGTCTCTTTAAAATCTTATCGTGAAAACTCAGTGGGATAAAACTTGATCGAAGGAAAAAAGAGTATAGTTGGCCCCTTGATTTCAATCCTTGTATTAATTCATCATTGTCTTGTACGTCAATGTCATCGATATTGGAATTCTGGCGAAGCGCGTTTCATGTTATCTTGTTATAGCTTCAAATAACAACGTTTTCATACGAGATATTTATCAACTTTTAATGATTGCAGTAACATGATGATTCGAAAAATAGTTCTGGTTGATCTCTTCGAGATTTTCATACATATCAGAGTATTATTTTGAGGGTATATATCTTTTAGGTTATATACATTCATTACACAAAGAATATGACTCATTGAAACTTTATTATGAAAAACTCTGTGGAAAAATCGTAATGAAAGAAAAATAGTACATTTATTCTTTTGAGTACGTGACAAAAGTTGTCTTATTAAAAATCTTGTTAGAAAAAGCCAATGAGACAAAATCTAAATCAAGGAAAAAAGAATACATCGCGTATTTACTCCCCCTTATGATAATATCAATTGAATTATGTTTCAGGATATTAAATCCTTCCAAAATAGTATCAAAATCATACAAAATAAATTGTCCGTAATCATATTTATTACATCCATATCAAATTTCATGCATTATTATGCTAATGAAATGTAGTCTTTTAATTACATACACCACATAATAATTTATCTATTTATGTAAGTTTTCGCGAAATTCATTATGTACGAGTCGTACATTTCATATATGACTTTACTTTTTTCTGTTTTCATTTCACATAATTATAAACATTTGGATGTTCAGATTGTAAATCCAAAAACTTTAACTAGGATTGTGTCTAGAAATTTCAAATTTCTCTAGTAAATTCGATTTTAGTATGATCCTATCATTTTATTTGGCCAATCATTACTTCGATCGATACGTTTCAACGAATTTATTTCGATTCCTCGCTATTCATAATCCGATGTGGTACATCATGTGTAAAAGTGTTATCGACTACTTTTTCTTTTTCGATTCTATTTTTATCTCATAATGACATAACTCGTTGAGATATATTTTAATTTTCAATATTTCAAGTACCTGAACATCTTATAGGATTTTAAAACTTGTTATGTCTAAATACTCATCAAGAGTATATGTCTCCTATAACATTCTTTGTTAATTGCTCAATTTTAGTTTGAAATTTTTTATATTAGAATCTAATATCATCATACTTTAGGCGTACCATAAATTTATCAAATATAATATTAACTAATTGTTTTCTGCGACGTTAATTCGAGTTAGAGTATTTAAAGAGGTGTATGAGATATTGTTAATCTCTTTGGTCAATAAATGCACACAAATGAATTATCTTTCGAACTTTTTGTTCGAATTGTCTTTTTGTTAGGATTTAGATAATGATGCATTTGTATATTATTTTCAATTTCTTACCACTCTAATGCTGAGAAAATTGTCCAATCAAATTGACAATCAGCAACCGCGTTATAAAATATCATCCATTTGAGATAAAAATTCAAACTACACATTTATTTTTAACATTCTTTACTTTTCATCTCCATGCATTGTAACTGATCAATTTTACATATATTGTACTATCGAAATAATTTGATAGAAAAATTAGGCTCGGACCATAAGTCAAGTTATAAATGAAAGAACTATGATGTTGACATGATGCTAATGACTTTCCCTAAACAGAAATGAGAAATATTTTGTTCTCAATTAAATTAATTGGACGTACTTAGCAAATAATAGTGTTAAATCATTCATTCACATCTCAACTAACACTTATTAAAAATTTGAGATTTATGATCACTAGCATTAACAAGAGAATTCGGTCCTTATCTTAGTCAGTGATGTTTAATGATCAATTGTCGATAAAGAGAACAAATAATATATATGAATTCATTAGATTGAAGAATCTTCTAATTTTTCATTAGATATCCGTTTGAATTTATAATATCACACCATTACTGATTCGGTGATGATACAACTAGTTATGCCAAACAATACAATTAAATTGAACTTTTGGTTCAATAATATAATTCAATTATTTAATTTTGATAAATATGATTAAATATAATATAATCATATACCATTCAAGTAGTCAAACTAATTAATGTCTTCACGACATTAGTTATATATTTTCTTTCAAAAATAAACATGAATTCAAAATGATACATTTTTCGAAACATGTGTTATTTAAAGAGTACGTTGTATTTTATTATTGCTAATTCAAAAACAACACGTCAATATTCTTATACAATACTGAAAATTATAATTCATACTCTTTAGGAGTAATCAAATATTATTATAATAAATTATAAAATGATTCACTCTTCAAGGGTAAAAATATAATTTACGTTATATTTTATATTATTATGCTATTCGAGAACAGATGAATCTGACTAGAATATTAATAAAAATTATAATGTGCTATTTCGAGATCACGTTATATTTTACGTTATATTTTTTCAAGAGTAATATATCAATATCTCTCTAAAACATTGAAAATTATATTTCATACTCTTCGTGAGCAAATAGTATTCTTCTAAAATATTAATTATAATGGTGTGCCACTTTAGGAACAACAACATAATTGATTATCAATTTAAAGTTTATAAATGAATATTTAAAAATATTTAATCATATTAAAAATATTAATTACCATACAAACATGATGTGATATAAAAATCAGACTTTAAGTAAATTTTGGTAAAATTGATGAAATATGTGGTTAAAAAGTTATGATACCATAAAATATGTAATTGAAATGAATTATCTGACTTCGATTTAAATTAAAATTAAAATTTTAATTGGTACGAAAAATGAACTTTGCTCATGTTTGAGCCACATTAAAATTTGCATTCTCATTTTTCTACTAATTTTCAACCACGCATTTTTCAATAAAATAATTTTTTTTATCACATCAATAATTTTTTTTCTTTTTCAACTATACATTCTCCATTAATTTACTATTTCAAAACATATTTTTTCAAAATAATATGACTCAAATACACCCTCCATCTCGTAAATCCCATACTGGTAGTAGTCCATTCTATACTCCCTTGCAACCTGTCAATTGATTACCTATAGAGACCTTCCACAGTCCACGTGCACTCAGCGTGTTGACGTTTAGCAAAGGCAAAACCAAAGAAACTAGACTTGGAATAATAAATTAATAATCACATGGGTCCCCATCTGAACCATTTCCCACCAGCATTCTTTGACTTAGAAAATCTTCTTCTTCATTTTCCAATTTTCCACCCTTGTGGGGTTCAAGCACTTTCACACATTTCTTGAATGTCCTCCACAACTATTTGGCCACAATCCAAAAGAGAAATCCAAAAACAACCAATTCTTGTATTGAAATTGACACATTTATGTAGTAGACAAGTTGATATTCAATAATATTAATAACAATACGGGTTACGCCCATCTAACTCAAGTAAATTAGCCGTCCCAACTGCCAACTTCTCCTTTTATTTCTTGGTCAACCGTCCAAACCACGACACTGACCGTTTCATCAGCGCTTTTGACAAAGTTGTTTTCTTTCTTTTATTATTTATTTTGCAATTAACCCTTTTTTTTAAAAAAATATATATTTTAAATAGTGATGTAATTAAAAAAAAACTTTCGATTTATATGTTATATTTTTTATTAAAAATTTAATGATTGAAAATGAGTATTGAAAGAGTGTATTTTTTTTTTTCAAATATGGATCAAACGGTACCAAATAAGAAAAGAGAGGGTAATGAGAGAGTGAAAATTAATTAATTACTACAAAGAATCATACACAATTTCTGTAGTGCGATAAACAGTCATGCCATTGATTGTTCGTAGATTCACAGAAATTTAAAATTAATTGCATCAATTGTTAATCGCCACAAATACTAAAATTCACGTAGATAGATTCATAGAGAGAGAAAAAGGAGGATCCATTGTTCTTTCTACAAGGAATAAACTAAACCCAGTAAATCCCCTTCGAGATATTGAACTGATGACGCATAAACAAACCAGATAATTAGTTTCTAATGCTAGATTATGCACTAATTACATACAAATTAAGAAGACTCTAAAATCAAACTACTTGTTTCTGCAACCGAGATGTTATGATTATGCTCGCCTTCATATGTCACTATAAGCATTTTTGGGTCATCCAAAGCTCTCTCGACATGTTTACGCGCCGGACATCCCCTCACACTGCTGCACTTGTAGTAACCCCTGTATGTATGCAGTTTAATCACCTCGTTTAAATGCTTACAAAATTACACTATTTGTTCAAATCTGAGAAATTGATTTTTACCTGGGATGGGGAGAACCTTTGATGGGTTTTTGTCCGTATTTTCTCCATGAATAATCATCTGGTGGGATGTCCGATAGCTTCATGCTTATAGCAGGAACCCTAATCACCCTTTTCTGTCTTAGCTTTCTGTTTATGGCAATCATTAGAATCATTAGGATATTTCTTTGGTCGTAACGAAAATGGGGCTAGTGTTTAATTAATTAATTAATTACCTTCTCTTGGAACAGTGACAGCGACCGGATGAAGAACTGCACTTTCCGGAGAGACCATTTTCCGATGAACTGCATCGCCTTTTAAAGGAAGAAGAAGACAGAGGAGGCTTCCCGGCAGAAGAAAGATTGGAAATCTGAAACGCTGAGGAAGATGAAAGCTGCTTACTATCTGTATCGCCAGTCAAAGACGAAATAAACGAGTTTGCAAGGGAAATCACCGGCGAGTAAGAAAAACTAATGGTCTTTGACCCAAATTCTTTCATATTTTCTTTCACAATTGGGATCCCCACTTGGTGATGATTATAAGGAAAATCTGAAACTGGGACTTGTTGAATAGGAGTTGGACAGTAAACCTTAGTGTCAACATATCCTTCTCTCAATGGAGGATTCGGAATCGGAGGTAAAGATGAAGAAGAAGAAAAAGAGGAAACAACAGGTGCTCTTCTAAAACGAGCATGGCCAGTTCTGGTTCGACCCAGAAGAGAAATAGCTTTTTTGAATTTGTTTACTGCCACATCCGTCACAGCAACATAATCTGTCTCCATTTCCATGCCTATTTTTTCTTCAGATAAATGATTCTGCTTATTTTGAGATGAAAATAATCTAATAAGCTTCTCCACACTCTGAAGGCCGGAAGCAGCTTCTTGCACAGCGTTTTGTTCTGATTGTGAAACAAAGTTTGTCTGGTTCATAATGAGCTCCACAGCCATGGCTGACTGGAGAATAATGTGCAGAAAAAGTATTTGATAAATGGTCAAAATGATGCCATATGCGAGGTTAAAGAGGGAGATAAAGTGAGTAAATAATAGATGACTGACCTGTCACTTTAAAACCTAAAACCTGCCTTGTCAATTTTAGGTGCGAATGAGATCGGACGACGCATATAAGAACGGTGGCGGGGGGCCGTATGTCTCGAGTTTTGTGTAAAATAATATTTTATTGTTGAAAATGCTGACTATAGTCCTCCACTTGTGTAATTTTCTTTTATGTAATGGACGATTTTCGCCTCTACTTTAAATAAGCCATGTTTGGTAGAAACTAGATTTTAACTTAACGCAAAATTGATAATTAAGTCCATGTTTGACCACCATTATTTGTAAAAAATAATATTTTAAATAGTGACTTTTAGGAAAATGTACGATTAAAAATAGATTTTTTTTTTGAATTTACGTGTAAAATATTTTATTATTTGAATGTGTGATTGAAAATAAATATGTAAAAAGAATAGTTTTCAAATAATGGTTGTCAAACATTAGCTAATTTTAATCACATATTTCATGGGACTCTCAATTTTTTAATTATATATTTCATCAAATTTTATCAAAATCCGTAAAAAATTTAATTTTGATCTCTACCAAACGGAGGCTAAATTAAAAAAAAAATTATAATCATGTCAAAAACATTTCAAAAAATGCAAACGAATCTCACTTAAAATAATTAAAAATATTTAAATAAAAAATGTGACAATTAAAAGGCGTCAAATGATAAATTCATTTAAATACTTGGTCACATAATTAATTTAATTGGATCTATCGAATTTGACCATCTAAATTGATATTCTAGCGTAATTGGTTGTAGTTAACATTACTCAAAGGCCCTGTTTGATTCAACAAAAATTTCATGAAAAATGGAAAAGAAATTTCATTCCCACCCAAATGAGACGTTTGATTGAAATTCACTTCTTTACAATTAATTTTCCACCCAAAGCCCCCACACGTGCCCAATTCAAGGTTTTGTTGGAATTCATTTCCCATGGTTTTGGTGGAAATTGGTTTTCTAGGTGTGTGTGAGTGAGTGTGTGTGTGTGTGTATATATATATATATATTATTTATTTATTTTTTCAATGGAAACAAATTTTACCACCAATTTTTTTAAAAAAATTCATTTAATGGACAATTTTCATAGAAAACAAAGTCAAACGAA
>CAIGRB010085303.1:13301-26134 GCA_903798255.1 Fraxinus quadrangulata | reverse complement strand
ACTTTCTTTCTTTCAAAATAACTCAGGTATAACTAGTTAAAAAATATTTATTTTTGAGCTCAATTTATACTATTTAACACGAGCTACAAAATAAGTATAATATTGATATATTTTTATCAAATTCTAAAATACTTAAATATTCAACCCAAATAATTTACGATAAATTTTAAAAGTGCACATAAGCAAATAAATCATTTATGTAAATAAGTGGATCAAGTTTATCGTTTCAACTTTTGGACTTTAGTGTGACGACCAAACTAGACATGAACTATTCATTTGCTAAATGGTCAACCTTGAATTTAGCCCATATGAAAATATAATTAAAATTAGGGGTGTTACAGCGTGGATAACGAATTTATTTCGAAATTGATTCAACTTACAAAACTTTCTTCAAATCTTCAATCCATTCTTCTTCTTCATCTTTCAAAACATGGCAAATTGTTTATTGGAATTTGGAATTCCATGATTCCCATTGTCGCCTAATAAGTTCGCGGGGTTTGAGAATTGGGAAGGACGAAGGGAACGAGTTTACATGAGAAGAGAATTGATGACGCTTACGACGTCATCGTCGCAACACCATCGCTCTAAAGCAACTAGCGTATTTGCAAAGTCGCTGCTTGGTGCTGTAGCGGCATCTATGTCTTCACCATTGTTCAGCATCCTCCAGTAGCGGCATAAGCGACGCTCCAGTGGTCTTCACTACTGTGTAGAGGCGTTTATGTGGTGGTTTCCTCGTCGTTGGTATGTGATCTCCGGTGGTTGTGTAGATCTACATCTCTCTGTAGAGCATCTATATGTTGGTGTCTTCCCCGCTGTTATGTGATCTCTTGTGGTTGTGCAGATCTGAGTGGTGGACTATAGGTGGTGTGTAGATCTTAGTGATGTTAGTGTTGATGGTGGTGTTGAGATGTTGATGGCGACGGGTCAAGGGTATGGTAGTTCAGTGCAACGACGTGATGGTGTTTTCCGCGATGTGTTGATTTGTTTGACGCAATCATGTTGCTGTCGCGATGTGGTGGTGGTTCTGACAGCGACGGTAGCAGTGGCGAGGCAGTGGTCACAAGCGTTGGTTGTGGTCACAAATTATTTAGTTGATTATGACCATTAAATTGGTTAGTGGTGGTGGTTTTGTAGTGAAATTGGTGTTGTTGTGGTTAGTAAATCTACAGTTGTATTGATCTACATTTAGTGGTGCGGAGGTGCTTATTGGTGTTTATTGAAGGTGCTGGCGAATGTGATGGTCGTGATGATTGTTGTTGTGGATTTGAGATAAAGGTAGTGTTCGTGGTCGTGAATTTGAGTTGAATGTGGTAGTGGTGGTGCATTGGAGGTGATGGTGGTGAATTGTGATACCGGTCTGCTGTGTGTGCAGATTTGTTTGTGATGATCCTATGTGACCAAATATGTGTTTATTGTGACTGATTGCGACCAATTATGTGTTAATTGTGACCAATTGTGAATTGGTCACATATCGTCATAGTTAAGATTTACCTGGTAACAAACAGTAACACTAAAGATAAATTTGGTTACGGTTAGTCACACTAAAGACAAATTTGATCGTAATTAATCATAGATAAAAACAGTATATAACTAAATGTACAGCCCAATAGAACGTATCAAAACATGAAATGCTAAACTAAATATGTTCATATACAGCGCAATGTAACCCTTTTCATATAATCAATATCCTGTTCTTCAACCTATAAATAGTAAAGTGACTGAACAAATTCAATATTTCATAACAATAGTCTAAGTTATTGCAATAAACTTTGAAAAACTACAATCTAGACAGTCACAATTAAGATCGACTTGGTCACAGACAGTCACACTGAATACAAATTTGGTCACAATTAGTCACAGATGACACGTAAGTGACTTAATATTTTAAAATTTTGAAAATATTTTTCAAGATAGGGGTGAGGTAGGTGGATCGATGAATTAGGGGTGTGATTTCCAAATTTGAATTTCTGAAAATGTTTTATAGGGTGGTGTAGGGTAGGTGTGGGTGGTAGGGATAATTAATTATAAATTATATATATTTAATTGGAATTGACATCTGAATTTTGAAATAATTTAACAAGTTTGTTAATTTTGAAATGTGATCTTAATATGTAGGATTTATTTATTGTTCCCTTTGACAATTGTAATGTGTGGGCCATTTTTCCTAAATGTTAAAAGACTTGGGCTTGGAAAGTTAGGTGGGCTTTTTCCAAGACAAAAAAATAAGGGTCCAGTGGAGGCAACTTAGTTGCCCTCATTGGAACTGCTCCCATTGGACCCTTAATGGGTCTGCCCCTGCTTATGTCCTTACAAATTCATTTTTTCTACTTTGAGGGCATGTTTTAATATTATAGAAAATATATTTCGTTTGTCATTCTAGAAATGCGTTTTAATATGGGTTATACTTTTTCTAGAGACGATTTGATTGGGTTGGATTTTCCATTAGAATGAGGAATTAGATTAACTTTATTTATCGTGTTTTGAGTGTTTTCACTGAAATAACGTAAAATATGTTCGGAGTTTTATGTTATAAATTAATGAGTTGTTTCATACAGATTTTTCGAGAATAAATTTTGTGAAAATTAATTTTTTGATGAATATGAAGTTAAAAAGTAAGGAAAATTAACGAGTATATATACAAAATTATTTTATTGGGAGAATGTATGAAACAAATGACTTTCAAAGAATCTATACCAAACATGGACTTAATCTTGTTTTCAAAACCGCATCTACAAAAATACTAAATCAAACCGTTTTACAAAATTGAAAACAACAAACCAAGCCCTCTTAATGTTTTGCAAAAGATTACTGGAAATCGATAGGGTCATACCATCAGTTAATATTTATGACTACAATTCATGGGATCTTCCACGTAAATAAATTATTTGGTTTCGAATTCTTTTTTCTTTTTTCTATTATTTACAAAATGTTAATTAATTTGCGCGATGGTCAAGACCTTTTCTTTTCGTGAACTTCTTTGCGCTGTTGTTACCCTGGCTTATTGCAAGGATCATCATTATTCAAATTTCTTAATCATATATTTTAATTTTTAAGGCTATGTATATAAACAAAATCTAAATGAAGATCATCCAAAATTTTCTTGACTTCTAGGATATGTATATTCAGCATTAGGTTGTTTTGATCTCTTGTAATGAGTGCATTAAATCGATCTTTTGGGGGAAAAACCACAAGAATTTGCAGGAGAGTGTTGCCGTGTAGATATGGAACAATGGTTTTTCTTCGTTCCAAGGCAAGAAAGAGTAGCTTGAGGAAGACCTAACGGGCTCACAACACAAGTATAATGGAAAGCAACCATGGCTCTCCTAGTTTTTGTAAATTCTTTACAAGATCCCATAATCGGGTCGTGTTAGACATAGGTTTAATATATCTTGGAAAAAAATATTGAATAACAATAGATTATCGATTGTCTTGAATGCATGATTTACTAGATTACGAATTAAGAATTGAATTAAATGAAAATAGAGGGATTCACGATTCCAAAACAAACATTCACATATTAGAAAAATATCATATTTATTTGTTTTCTTAGAGTAAAAATTAGTATAAACAACAAAACAAAATTCTCTTTTGTCGCTACATTTCGAATTTGATAAAAACTACTGAACTACAAATTAGACCTTATTCATCGTAAGAATGATACTCTTAACTCACAAATTTTATTACTTGTATAACGATTTCGTATGCTTGCGGATTTCACCCGAATATATATTCTTTTTGTTGTGGACTATATTTCAAAGTGGGCAGAAGCCATTGCTACACCAACAAGCGATGGAAAGGTAGTTTTGGAATTCTTACATAAAAATATTTTCACTCGGTTTAGCATTCCCAAAGAAATTGTAAGTGATGAAGGTACAAACTTCTACAACAAACTCTTCAACTCTCTCTTGGCAAAGTATAATGTAAGGCATAAGTTGGTACTTGGATATCATCCCCAATCAAATGGGCAGGCAGAGATCTCAAATAGGGAGATAAAACAAATATTGGAGAAGACAGTAAACACCAACCACAAAGATTGGGATCATAGGTTAGATGAGACATTATGAGCGTACAGAATGTAATTCAAAATACCAATCGGAATATCAACTTGCCGGTTGCTATTTGGGAAAGAAAGTCACTTGCTGGTGGAATTGAAGCATAGGGAGTTGTGAAGATGTTGAACTTTAAAGTGAAGTTAGTAGGTCCAAATCGCCTCATTCAACTTGAGGAATTGAAGGAGTTTGAAAACGAGGCATATGAGAATGCAAAGATCTACAAAGAGCGAGCCAAGATGTGGCACGATAAAAGGTTCTTAAGGTGGGAAATCAAGCCATGAGAATAAGTGATTTTATTCAATTCTCATTTAAAACTTTTCTCAGGAAAACTTAAATCACTTTATTTAGGACCATTCATTGTCCATAAAGTATTTTCCTTTGGCACACTGCAGTTGTTGAGTAAAGACGGGATAATATTTCGAGCCAACAGCCAATGCCTAGACACTACTATTGAGAAGAAAAGCGATATGTGGAAGAAATCTCTCTCGAAGAATCAATCTAGATTCACATCAACATCAAGCTAATGATGCTAAGGAAGAACTTTTTGGGAGGCAACCCAAATTCTATCCCTCTATTTCAATTAATTAAATAGGAGTTTATACATTTTAGCTATGTCAGGAACAAGTTTCTTTTGATTTTATAGGAAAAATTCTCAAATTTAGGAGTGACATCCATCATAACCTCTTTTGTTGATTGAAGTAGGTAGTCAAATTCATTTACCCATAGAACCTTTTACACGTTTATCCTTCATCCTTTCTGAAGTTTTGATGGAAAGATTCCACCTTTTCTCAATCTTGACTCGCATAGAAATTCCGGAACTATGGGCCTTCAGTTTGGCTAAAAAAAAAAAAAAGGGGGGGGAGGGGGGTAAAGTAAAAAAGATCTTCTTTCTAGAGAGATTCGATTCGAAAGCTACAATCAAGAGGATTTTCCTAATCCTCCCCTCCCGGTATCCAGATCCAATCTTCTCTGTTGCCTGCCTAGTAACATACTTTTAAGGCACTATACAAAGAATGGATTCTGGTCATTGAATAAATGAAACTTTGACGAATAACTATATCATTTCTCATAGAAAGTGCGTATACACTTAACTTTGGACAATTAGGCTTTTCTTTCTGAATCAGATTCAGTGGGTCCCGTATGGTAAGATGGATAGGAAAGGCTGAGAAAGAATTTCCTGTCTTGAGCCAGCAAAAGTGCTTTGGGTGGCGCAACAATATTATCAAATCTTGCACCATCGAAATAATTATCAAGAACCCAATTTGGCCTTGCGCAAGACAACTATTCAATCAAATGATATTGAGTATGTTTCCCATCTCTTCTCGAGAAAAAAACTGGATATCAATACATTGGAGATTGGAGGTATGTAAAAAAAAATTTGAACCAGCGCCCCAATGCCGAGGCACCCAGCTCAACCAAGTTCTCTATTTTTTTTACCGAAACCTAACATTACGGTGCAATAACCCAGACATCGCGACACTGTAACCCAAACCCAATTATCTCTTTTTCAACAGCAACATGTCGCTACAGTGCAATACCCCAGTGTCGCAGCACCAAATCCGTAAACCCTATCCCTCTAAGTTAAAACACGACCGAAACCAAACTCTATCTCTTGCTCTATACACGCATAAACACATACGACCTCCTCTTCTTTTTTGAAAATTTCTCCAAGATTTTCTTCAAATCTCTACATGACAACTTCATTCCTTCAAGATTCTACACATAGTCTTCCTTATCCATACCACATCCTTACAAATCAAAGCCACTTTCACCCCAAATACGAAATATCCAGTAAAACCCTAACTCGAACCTAAACCTGATTTCAATCCAATTGCAACCCAAAATTATATACATTCTATAATCACTGCAAATTAGGGATGGACGAAATATCCAGAACAAACCAATCCAAACCAAATCAAACTGTTCGATTCAGTTCTACAAAAAAAAATTAATAGTTTTGATTCTTCGAACAAAAAACCATTTGGTTATGGTTTTGGTTTGGTTCTGATTCTAGAACCAATAACTAAATTTAATTTATAATTTTATTTAAGATAAGAATTTGATTTTATATTAATTGAAGCCAACCCAACAGCAATTATTTTGGTGCAGCCTAAAACACATGTTTGGCCCATTAATTTTAATTGTAAACATGCATTATTTCAAATTCAATCAAACCCTCGAAGTCCTTGCACAGTGCACACCTTCCTAATTCCTAAATCCCTAATAAGCGAATTGGAATTTACTATCAAATACGTTGAGGGCGGAATTCAAAGGGCAAACTGCAAAGGGTTGTTTTACTCGGAAATAAAGAGATTTCGAACTATAATAATGATAGAAATTCTGGCATATTTGATATTGAAGTAATGCTCTACCTACGGTTTAGGTTGAAATTTGGATTTGTGAAATCGACAGGAGTGAAGCCGAATATTGAATGCGATTTGAACATTCCAACGACACATCACCTGGAACTTACATATCGAAACGGCGCGATTTGGATTGGTGCTGATTTTTATCCGAGTTTTCATTGATCTATGCACTTTCTTGTGGTTTTAGTATCTTTTTCTTCATTGATTACTGTTCTTTTGATTTTTTAGTATATGATACAGTTTATTATTGTTTATTAGTTTTGGATTTCTTTGATTTAGAACTATATTTCGCATCTGATTATGTGTTTATGTAAATAAATAATAAGTTTATATTAAAAAAAATAAAAACCAATCTCACATTTATTCAATATAAAGCTTTTGTTTCTACTTTTTTTTTTTACTCGTATGTATAAATGTTGTTAAATGCTACTTGAAATTTTGTCTTCTCTATTTGGTAATTTAGATGGATTCTGATGTAGAAGAAGTTGTAAAGCAGCCTAAAGAGAGGTCAGAGGTATGGGCACATTTCATGAAGTAATGGGATGGGAAGACTGCAAAATGCAATTACTGTAAGAAAGTCTACAAGTGTAATGGAACTTCTACTTTGTGAAAGCATTTAAAAACTTGTTTTGGCTATAAATGTACTAAGATGGATGACAAACAAATGGTTATAAAACGACAAAAAATTGATGATTATAATCGAGCTAATGGTGAGGGTGACAAAGGATATATTATGGCATCATTATTTGATAAAAATAAGTGTCGAAAAGCATTGGTTAGGATGGTAATTATTGATAAATTGCCTTTTTCCTTCGTGGAGGGTGAGGGTTTCAAAGCATTTGTGTAAGAACTTTGCCCAAAATTTGTCGTTCCTAGTCGTAGAACTATTGCTAGAGATGTGCTTCATCTCTACCAAGAAACAAAAGAGTCCTTAAGGTACAAATTTATCAAAAATAAGTAGAGGATTTCTTTAACCACAAATTGTTGGACCTCAATTCAAAATATATGTTACATGGTAATCACAGCGCACTTTATTGATAGAGATTGGAAATTACATAAGAGGATATTAAACTTTTTCGTTGTTCCAAATCATAAAGGAGAGACAATTGGAAAACTTATTCAGAATTATTTGCTTGAATGGGGAATAGAGCATGTACGTAGTATTACTGTGGACAATGCAAACACAAATGATGCTGGAATCATTTATGTGAAAAAAAAAATTGAAGAATTGGAAACTTGATGGTATGATTTTAGGTGGCTCTTATTTGCATGTCAGTTGTTCTGTACACGTAGTTAATTTAATTGTTAATGAGGGATTGAAAGATTTCAATGCATTAATAGCAAGCATTCGCAATGCGATCAAGTATTTTCGATCATCTCCTTCCCGATTGATGAAATTTAAATGTTGTATTGAAAGGGAGAAGATAGAATGCAAACAACTTGCGGTTTTAGATGTACCTACTCGATGAAATTCAACATTCTTAATGTTGGATAGTACATTAAAGTTTGAAAAAGCATTTGACCGAATGGAGGAAGAAGATGGACTTTACTACAAATATTTTGATGAGCGTGAAGGTGGAAAAGAAACAGAAGGGCCGCCAACAACTTATGATTGGGATAGAGCTAGAAATTTTGCCAAGTTTTTAAGAATATTTTATGAAGTTACTTTGAAATTTAGTACTTCATTGAAGGTTACCTCTAATATTTACTTGAAGTTTGTAAAATTGAGCAGATTTTGAAGAGAATGAGTGACAAACAAGATAGCGTGCTGGGTAAGATGGCTAGCAACATGAAGGGTAAGTTTGACAAGTATTGGGAAAATGTTGATAAGATGAATAAGATTTTGATTGTAACAATTGTGCTTGATCCACGATATAAATTAGAGTTTTTTGTACATTGTATTGGCATTATGTATGACTCTGGTAGAGTTGAAACCACAAAAAATGAAGTCGATAAATTATTGTATACTTTGTATAATAGTACAAGGGATGGGAAAGTGATACTGATGGAGCTAGTGGTAGTGGTGGTACTAATGATGGAACCACTTTGTTGGATGGTTCTGATGATGATTGGAATGACTTTGATAATTTTGATTTTGGGTACAAGAAATTAAAAAAATAGCAAATGCAGTTTGTCTAGAAAAGATGAGGTTCAAAGATATTTGATGGAATCAAATGAAGATACAGATGATGCAAATTTTGATATTTTGAATTGGTTGAAGATAAATACCCCAAGATTTAAATTTTTGTCAAATATTGCAAGAGGTGTGCTTGCCATTCATGTATCTACAGTTGCTTCTGAGTCGGGATTTAGTATTGGAGGGCGTATTCTCGATTGTTTTAGGAGTCTTTTAACTCCTACAACAGTTGAGGCTTTAATTTGTACCCAAAATTGGTTACGAGAAGAATCTAGGATTTTGAGAGTAACTCAAGACAGAATTTACATTGAGGAGACGGAGTTCTATGAAGAAATTGAATATGGTAAAATTTATTTTATAAAATATTATTACGTTACATCTTATTAATTGTAAATTGTTTAATTTATTTTTGTTTGTTTTAATTGTGTATTTTGAATTATATTTGTAGAGTTTTTCAAAAATATAACATAAGTAATAGAGTATTAAACGGTTAATGGTTATCTGATGGTAAGGTCTAAGTTGCTTGGCTTGGTCATTTTGTCACCATCCCTACCTATTAGTTTCGAGTATTGACTTTGTATTTCAGTTTCATTTTTCTCATGTAGGTCCAACAGTTTCATGTAAAGGAATTGATTGGACGGTGGATGAAAATGGAACTCGATATTATTAACTTCTTGCAATGACTCATTCGTTTATATTTTGTTTGTTAGTTTAGACTTTTATGATCTTGATTATTGATAATTTAAACTTTTTAAATTTTTGATACTTATATTTTTTATTTAAGTATATATTAGTAACTTATTGATATGTTGCAAGTCTGAAAATTTAAGTAATACATTGTGATAGTACTAGAACCAGACCAAACCAAACCAGAACCAACTGGTTCGATTCGGTTCCGCATCTTAAAAAAACTATTTGGTTCCATTATAAAAAACACCCGTTGGTTCATGGTTCGGTTCGGTTCTATTGGAACCAAAACCAAATGGAATCACGTCTACCCCCTACAAATTCTGGTACTCTATTACAAAGGAAGATCTTAACAAAGGTTTTGTTTAATTTGGAAACCATAACTACAAGTATTTACAATTTTGGCTATGTTGTGATTGTGGAGCCTTAGTGCTAGTTACTTGCTTTAGCCAATTTTGGTTGCTTCAATTGTGGGTTGTTTGTGAATTAGTACTTGTGGCTCGAATTGAAGAAGTTCAGGAAAGCTTAATTTGTGAATTATTGAAGTTTGGATTAATGCTCACTAGATGCTTGTGAAAAGTCCTAAAAGAAAGTTGTAGAGCTTATTGATTAATTGTGGTAATATACTACAGGCTTATAACATTGTTGTGGTTTGAATTTGGGATTGATTGTTGGATTGGCTACATTGTGGGTGTTCTTGTGAAATTGGGTAATTGATTTGGTTGATTGGTGATATTGTGAATTGTTGGCTTAGAAAAAGTTCAAAATGCTGCCAAAGAAGAAATCCAAAAACCACGGCCTCGTCTTTCTCTACTTCATATGATAAGAAATGATTATAAGTTCTGATGCACAAAAAAGGTACACCAAAATGGTGGTACAAAGAAATTGTATTCAGGAAAAGGGCCTTGAAAATTACATGGAATATCAGATTGTTAGTAGGAATTGGAAAGAATTTGCTAAACAACCAGGTTCAGCCTCAATCATAATGGTAAGAGAGTCCTAAGCTAATGTCGATGAGCATGAAGACTTCAATGTCTTTGTGAGGGGTAAACGGGTTTCTTTCAATAGTTCAACAATCAACAAACACTATGAAGTGCAAGATATACCCAATGATGATTACTCAAGAATATGGGCAAAAGGTGTTGAACCAAATAGGATACTTAGAATGTTAGCCCATTCACATACTGAATGGAAACGATCAACTACTAATGTAACCAACTTCCCCACATCGGGCATGCGTCTGGAGTGCAAGATCTAGCATCACTTCATCTCTACCAGACTACTTCCAAGTAGTAACATTAACCAAGGAAAGAGCAGTACTAAATAATGCAATTCAAAGGGGTTATTCGATTGATATTGGGAAGGTCGTTCAAACCAACATTCTGTACACCCAGACGGGGTCTACCATTGCTGGTTTGGGACACCCCTCGTTAATTCATGATTTATGTGTAAATACGGGTGTCGTGGTACAACCATATGAAGAGATAGTACATCCCAGGCCAGTTCTCAAGCGGGCTAAAAGAGAAAAGTTCTTGAGTCATCAGGGCTCATCAAGTGCTTCTCAACCACTTCAAATACATCCTCTATCTCCACTGATCAGAGAAACTAGTAATGATATTGCTAGTCAACCAATTGCCGAACTCAATCCATGACAACTTCCAATTTCAGTATGAGTTCTTTGGGGTTCTGGCTGCAATGTATCCTGAAGGGAATTTTCCTCAACCACCGATAGTCCCACACAATTCAAACAATCTAGCTCCGCCCAACCAGGACACAAATGGCGACAAAGACAATTAATGTCTTCATTAACATATTTCTCCCTTCTCTGTCTTTAATTTCACATTGGGACAATACGTATTTTAAGTTTGGGGGTGATTAATTGCCTTAGTCGCTTATTTGTTTAGTAGTTTGTGAGTGATTTTTCTTTTCTTTTCTCTTGTTTTATGTGATTTAGTTTGAATTGTGTGTTTAAAAAAATATATATTTATTTTGTTGTGTGCTTGTATGAGTTAATTAGTCTTGTTAACCATGATGCATATATTTGAGAATTTGTATTAGTTTGTGAATTGTGAATACGTTATGTGCTTTAGTTAAGTTTTTGCTTATTCTTATGAAACGTGATTATATCAATGTACGGAATTGAGTTAGGGTTGTGCAAGAAATAAGTTGATTCATATATGATTTAGGTTGAATTAGTGGCCTTAGATGCTAATCCAAACAACCACTAAAAATTTTGTATCCTCAAACCAAATATAGGATAGTTTGGATAATTGAGCTGTTGTAGGAAAACTTGGAGATGGATGTAGATTTAGTGTGTGCTATATATTTTGTGGATTGTCTGAGACCAATGGGATGAAAATTGGGTGGAAACCTTAAGTTAAAAGTCGATTTTCGAGAATGAATGTTTAATAAAGGGCATTGCAATAATCATTTCATAAAATGAAAAAAAAAAACTGCCTTATTGTGAAGTTACCCAAAAGATCCTGATGATAACAACTATAATAATCTCATTGCGAAACTTCTCTTCATAACCTTTATGACTCGAGTGATTAAACCTGCAAGAGTTTAAAACCCGATACCATATAATCATCTGACTTGAGAGTCATCGGCCAAAACCTCACTTTATAGGTCATTTTTTATTGCTTCAACCTATATATATAGTCTTCGATGTTGAAGCAGTCAAAAATAAAGAAAAATCGAATTTGTTTATATGTTGAATTGCAATTAGTTAAATCTAATAAAGTTAGAGATGGTAAGGATGAGTAAATTGAAAATCAGCAATGGAATACACCTTTGGGAAGAGAATAAAAGTTGGATTATCTGAGACCAATGGGATGAAAATTGAGTGAAAACCTTAAGTTAGAAGTCGGTTTTCGAGAATGAATATTTAATAAAGGGCATTACAATAATCACATCATAAAAAGAAAAAAGCTGCCTTATTGTGAAGTTGCCCAAAAGATGCTGATGAGAACAACTATAACAATTTCATTGCGAAACGTCTCTTCTTAACCTTTATCACTCGAGTGAGTAAGGCTACAGTGGTTTAAAACCTGATACCATATAATCATCTGACTTGAGAGTGATCGGCCAATAATACAAGAAAAATACAAGAAATTTGAAGTTTTATTGATAAAAGTGATTGAAATACAATATATTGAACTAGCAGAGAGAAGTTTAGTTAACTCCCGTCTAAACTCTGCCTTACATTGAAAGAAAAACATTGAATTTATAACAAGAAAAGTATAAACAGGAGGAATCTTGAATAGCGACTACTTTTTGAAAAGTAGGAGCATTGGAGTAGACGTTTTGTCTTCATCCTCAGCCGAAAGTTTGAAATGACAAAAGGTACTTTATTAAAGTTTCTTTTGATAAAGAAAAGATATATCTTTTTCAAAAGTTATCTTTAATAAAGTTATTCAATCCTTTAATCATTTTTATCTTGTTCTTTTGTGCTGGCAAATTTTTGAGAGAATCAATCTTGAGTGATGAACATGGTAATTTCTGAGTTCATCCAAGTAACTTTGACCATGTAGTCATTTTGTCTTTTGAGTAAATTCTTCATCAACGGCTGCGTCAAAATCAATTCCATAG
>CAIGRB010085303.1:0-13280 GCA_903798255.1 Fraxinus quadrangulata | reverse complement strand
TATATATATATATATATATATATGTACGTATAAATGTATGTACGTATGTATGTATTTGATTATTAAGGTGGGAATTGGTTCATCTTGTTGAATGTACAACGTTGCACTTAATTCTTCACGCACACATCTTTTTGCATTGAATGCGTACGAATTTAGCTTTTGCATTATAATTTTGAAGTGGTTTATGGACAAGATATAATGTTTTCAATCCTTGAGTCATAAAGGCATGCTAGCTAATTAAACTTGTTTTAGATTATTTCATGTGTTTATGTTTGTTTGACATTATTTCTTTTCTTTTGTTTTATGTTTGCTTGAAGACTAGCAAAGTATTAAGTTTCAAAATGTTTGATGAGTGTTTCACTCATTGTTTTAATGTCGCTAAAACTCGATTTTTTGGTTATCTTTGAGCAATTTAGAATGTTTTAATGTCTTTGTTCGTGTAGTTTTATAAATTTGGTGATTATGGGAAAATGGTGAATTCGGATGATTGAATGATTTAGCAATTTGAATCAAAGATTTTTAAGGATGTAGAAGAGTGCAACGGAGCTAAATACAAGACTAGAGGAGTAAACAATGAAGAAGAGAAGCCAATTGAAGAAAAAAAAAATCCAAGGGTTGGGTGCCCCAGCGCCCTGCCCAATGAAGAATAACAACAGGAAGCTGGCACTACAGAGCCAGCCTAAGGGCACTGAGGCTAGCAAAGGATTCCAACTCGGCATCGCCTTAATGAGAAAGAGTCCTATATCGTTTTGACTTCTTTTCGTGGCCATTCCAAAGACTATATAAATATCATTCAAGAGACCACTTTTAGACGAGAATTTGAGAATTCAACCGGGCAAGAAATCAAGGAAAAAAGCAAGAACAACTTCGGGAAGAAAATTTAAGATTTTCAAAAAAATATTTTTTTCTATTTTCTTCTATATGTTGTTTTATATGATTTTATTAGTTTCTTTGGCTTCCGTCACGAACTAAATTCCATATCTAGGTTTGATGTAACCAAAACTTGAGATTATTTTTCATTTTAATTAGTTATTTCTTTGAGATTTTCCATTCCGTTAACTTGTATTATTTGAATTTAATGCTTTCAATTACTTAGGCGCTAATTGAATGAATTGATTATCTAAATTTCGACATTCGGGAGAGGGAAACTTAGGCAAGATCTTAGAATACAACCTATATTTTATAGGTTTCGAGAGAAATTATAGAATCTTTGAAATATGTTGGACATAAGAATTATAAACTTGATGATTTTTAGATATTTAATTCGGAATAGAGATATTGAAATTGAATTCTAAAAATAGTTTTTACTTGCCCTCGAGAGAGGGAATAGAATTAAATTATGGATCTTGATTATAAACTTGAGAAAATTGATTAGAGATAACTAGAGAATTGGAAAACACAGTTGATAGTTGAAAGCACAACCCTAGGCTTTCCAATCTTGATTAATTCTTCTAAATTGCATTGAAACCGTTGGATTCATCGCTACAATCATCATTAGATTTAGTTGATAAAATTGATTCTAAAATTCAATCATCTCGATAAAATAAAGGCTACATAATTATAATACTTAGTAATAAATTGAATTTCAATCTCGTTCGACGTTCATGCTTAATTTTTATATTACAAAACTTGACACTCTACACTTGTGGTATATTTATGTTATAGAAAACGCGTAACAATATCTTTAGAAGGACCTGAGTCAATGCGCTCAAAGCGAACAAGCTTCCATGCAAATTTGGTAGAAACACTACCATCAGGTGTGTACTTCCATATAATGTGATCACAAGTATCATAGCAAAGTCGTATGCTCCTAATCTGCTCAACTATAAAAAAAATGGAAGGACATGTAGTAGAAAATCGATGTCCTAACTTTATCATCATAAAAATATGAACGCGAACATATTTGTGATGTTGAAGTGGTAGCAAGGCTACAGAGATAGAATCTTCCGTCTAACAACCGTGCCAAATAAATATTTGGCAATGTCCAAGTTGTCATGCAACCTGTGTTTGCCTGTAGAGCGATCAGCTTCAGTTGCCAACAAATAGGTGGAACTAAGTAAGAGACAGGTATCAATTGGGGATGGATATCCAGATACTACTTTCCCCACGAGAACTAAGCCTATAGTGATCGTTGAGATCGAAAAAGCCATCAGAGCTTCAAGGAGAATGTGTTGGCAATATCATATAGCCTCCTAAAGCCCAATCCACCCTGCTGTCGAAATGAAAAGCTCCTCCACTTCCTCCAATGCAAACAGTGTGACTAGTTCTTAGGGTTCCAAAGGAATCTGGTATACTCTTCAACTTCTTCGTAACAGCATTAGAAGGCTACATAATCTGAAGAAAATACTATGGAATGGAATATATAACAGACCTCGACAATGTAATCCATCCTCCAGGATATAGTAGCCTCAATCCCCAACCTGTTCCTCACCTTTTAAATGAGGTCATTACAAGGAAAGATCCGCCTAGCCTCTTTAAATAAATAAATTGTTGTTGCTAGTTCTGAAAGCCTATCAAATGATCAAATCTCCTAATTGGACTAGTAGACTCCCGACCAATTGACTAAATACACCCTCATAATGCTGAAGGTAGCGAAGCAATCGATGGATGCGTTGCTTCTGACAATTGGTAAATATGCTCATATCGCCAACAAAAGAAAAGTGGAGTAATAGTACATACCATGTTAGTACACCATACTCGGATACCCTCAGAAATTGTTGAGCTTGGGAGAGATAATCTACATGAAGAATAAAAAGATAAAGAAAGATGTTAAGTAGCACCAAGAGTCGACATTCAGAGATAATATCAACTGATCTAGTCAATTTAAATACAATCAAAACTAATCTCCCCAAGCACTGAAAGAAAAAATCCCAGTCCATGCAACCAAATGTCTTAACCATATAAAGCTTAATGACAACATTACCTTTTTGTACCATCGAATCAAGAGTTTGAAGGAGCTTTGGAGCTAAAAGGACATTGTCACCAATAAGTTTTGCCTGCAGTAAATTTGCTATGATGTAGAGAGATGATACATGGAAGTAGATAAATCGTGAATTCAAAAGTTTAATAATCATTTTATTGAAAAATGTGCATAAGCTGATGGGTTAAAACATAGACCGTCTACAAGTACCATCCCTCTTAGGGATCAAAATAATAGAGGTACCAGTGAATTCCCTGGGAGATGACAACCTGCAAAAAAGTCTAATACTGTAGAAAGACATCATTATAAATAATATCTTAGCATTACTAATAAAACAAAGAGGGGAAACATTTGGCCCCATCTCACTATCACTATTAATGATAAAAATTGCTTCTTTACCTCATCTAAAGTCGAAAGTCGGTTGAATATCATGTTATTCGCCTCCATAACCAACTTAGGTATGATGCATAATCGAATAGGATCAAGGGGATGGGAAGGGCTTATAAGAGATCTTGGTATAAATTCATCTCAACATATCTATCAGCCAATCCAACCAAATTATCTGAGGAATGTATACCACCAACTGAAATGTGGACTCTGTAAAGAAATAAAAACATGTGAGATGTAGACTATCATCTGGGGTAGAGTCCGTGAGAAATCGGGAAGAGTTAATGTAAGTGATCCTTGAGCAAAAGATGAAAATTGTACTCTAGTCTTCAGCAAATGATCCGATGGGAGCAATATTGAACTGGGCTTGAGAGTTAGGTAAGAGGAGCATGAATAAAATATGGAGCCACGTACTGATTAGATTCTACAATAGGTACCATAGATGAACTAGCCAATGTTGTCCACAAGAAACTCTAGTAACCAAAATCCACGGCTTAGGATGTTCCACGGTAAGCTCCTTGTCATTATTCTTATAAGCCCGAACACTAGTAGCCACAATCGCAAAAATATGCTGAGATGAAGAGCCAACAACAAAAGGAATAGGAAGATCCCAAACCCTACACTAATCAGAAGTGTGTCCATCTCATCTCATGTGTCTACACTTGGAACAAAAATAGGCAGCTTCTCATAAATCAGCAATTTTATTAAAACAGGTCCAACCAATTGGTAGAATCATGAACCAGACCCAAAATGTGGCCAATCATGTCCAATTAATGAGCTATAACAAAAATCGCTTAAAACTCGCTAAACTGGCTAGTCTAACCATGGCTAGTCTAACCATAGACCGATGAATTGGTGCCAATTTTATTGTTTTGACAAATTTTAATTTTAATTCTTTTTTTAACTTCATCAATGGGCTCATGCATTACAATTAAAGGCCCATGAGAGAATCATGGAAGATATGCTTCTTTTATAGATGCATTTCTCTCAAATGATAGCATAAACTTTCGACGTGGGATAATGGGATAGCAAAAAATGTTAAATTGTCCATCAAAATCATTTTCCAAATATATATATATGTCTAATTGACCTAAATTGTAATATTCACCACCGTCTTTTTATTTATTTAATTTTTAAATTTCACTTAAATTGTACTTCATTAGTAATATGATAATGTTATACATCATTTTCTATAGGTTCGAGCTATTTCAATTTTAACAAACCAAGATATTTTAACATATAGTTTTTAATTTTTGAAGTATTAAGACTAATTGTAGAATAATGAATTTAATTAACAAATATAGATTTACTTTGAATTAGTAATATGAAAATTAAAAAATTATTGTTTTATAGTATTTTTTGTTTGTATTTATTTATTGCATTCGGTTCGATCCCGATGGAATATTTTGACCCTTGAGCCCTTTACTTTTTCAAGTGAATGTCCGGGTAGATTTTCATAACATTGTAAGTCACATCCTGCTAAAACCTATTGTTCTCACCATGCTCAATTCAAACTCTATCAAGTATCTTATACTCCATACTTACCTTAACACAAACCCTAGCCTAACTAGGTCCAAGAAAGTTCGAGGTGGCTCATCAATATTAGCAAGCGCAAAAAGAAAGCTTTTCGCATGCAAATGAACAGACAATAAAAAAAGAAGTGCTTACGAGAGTAATAGGAATATCAAACTCAGAAAGGAAATCACGAGTCCATTTAACACACACACAGATTACACAACTCTCAATATTCTAGGATGGTTTTTGGAATAGTTTACTATAGTCACCCGCATGCTTCAAATATATTAGAATATAACAAGTTTAAATTCTCCATAAAAACCCAAATTTCTTGAAGTTCTCACGTACATTCAACATGATGGACTTGCGATGGGAGAATTTGCTCACAAGTGTATATTTAAATGGCTCAGCAATCAGCACATAATATATTGGTCAGCTCGCCAAGATGGAGAGTGGACTCCTTAGCCATGAAACGATGACAGACAGCTTCGAACGCTAAAGCAAATGATTTTCTCAAACTCCTCTCAATTTACAAAATAGGCTATTGATCAATGACTATTATAGTATGACTTCTGATACTAATAAAAAGTAGACTGAGCCTCCTGGTGCAGAATAGGTGATTTGGATAAACCAGGAATAAAAGTGGGATTTAGGATGGGACCTTCACTAGCTCGTGACATTCGAACCTACCTCTCGCGTGTGTATGGGATCCAAGGTGGGACCCATTTTGTGGCAGTATTAGATGGGAGATAGAGGAAATAATCAAATTTGATGTATGTTAAAAATGTAAAAGAAGCGAATCCCCTACTATTGTTAGGGAGATATATATCATAACCATTGTGTATAAAAAGTTTAACCCTAGAGGAAATCTAGAAGATGAATTACAATTACAAATCCCGAGGCAAGGGGGCATGAATAGATGAAATTGAGGTGGGACCCCTGGTCAAAATAGGTTCCGCCTGGACTGGCGACAGCTTTGGAGGTAGGCACGGGATGCGGGTCCCACTAATTAGAGAATAATTATTTACCTCGACCATCAGCATAGGGCGGCTTTTGGAGCAACCCCCAAGGTGTCGACAGGGTTGCGACTGGCGACTCGACTGAAGGTAGCCCGATGGAGTGGGTCCCATTGGAGGAGACGGCGACGCTATGGTTCACCACCAATTGTAAGCTATTTGGGGGCATGGAGCCCACTAGAGTGGTGGGAGGTGGATGGGTGTGGGATGGCGACGAGATTCCGCCACCGGTGAAGACTAGGTCTGATGGTTTATGTGGCTGGTGCGCTGTCTTTCGGAAGCGTGCAAGGTGGTGGCTCAATGAGTTGCCTAAATCGCCTGGGCTATTGGAGAGATTTTTCTCTTGTTCTCTCCCCATTTTTAGCCTCCAAAAAGGTCTCGAATATACCATGTTTTCCCTTCTGGTGATAATATTGTATGCCCATTATATATCTGTGTCGCTTGAGAGAGTCAAATTCACATCTGTCTCATGTCAATTGGCGATGAAATGATCGAAGCACTCCGGGTTGTGGGACTCGAATAAAATTTCTTGGAACTGACGTTGTAGGGGAGTTTTTTGCTGCTATTTTCTTCAGTAATCCCAGTGAGGATTTTCATGAGTTTTCTATGCTAGCCTAGGCAATTTGGACAGAACGTAACCACAGATGATCAGGGAGTAGAAGGGAGACTGTGTGGAAGGCAACTGAATTTAGAGAGTAGATAGATGGGCGTGGTACTCCGAGATGTTGCTGATATGGTTTTTGCTGCCTTTGCTAGGAAGATGGTCGGCCGATACTCTCTAGAAATAGGAATAGTGTGGCTCATACCCTTACCTCCAATGCTACTTCTATTTCAGCGAACGCTCACTTGACCGTGTAATTTATTTTGTCTGATATGTTCGCGACGACTTGAGCTAATAAAAGTACTAACATTGGTCTTGAAAAATAAGAAAACTCGCGATTCCCGTTTTTCACAAATTTTGTGAAAATAGTATATTTGGTGTTCTCAACTTTGCACCAGGACTATGACCCAACTATAAGATGTTAAAATGTCAATGACATACCATATGGGCTTGTCCGTTTCTGTCCTGCTGATTTTCCTCACTAATTTTAACAATAAAAAAATTTACAAACGAAGATAATTTTGTTGTATTGATGGGTTGGTTCTTTTAATTGGATTATGCGTTAATGTTACTCTTCATCTCGAGATTGTGTGAGACGACGCTCTATTACTTACGAGATATTCTCATTCGTAGGATTGATCTATTTGATGGTACAACACAATTGATATTATCTATAGAAGTCACCTAAAACGAAGGTCGACTAACTTTATACTTTTGTTTACATCTATATTTTCAAGAAATGTGTTAGTATAAGTTGGTGGAATAAACAGGCATAGTCAGGGCTTCTCTTACAAGGGGCTTACAGCTTTTTCTGAATACAAGATGCTCAAGGATAGCATATTTGACCAATGACGGCCTTATGTCATATTTATTTTTCCCCGGATGTAAGTTAGGATCTACTTATTTTGATAGGATATAGCTTGGAATTTACTCATTTTGATAGTATTTTACTTCAGTATCAAAATAATTAATCAAGTAACAACAGAACATAAATCAGAAGACCAGACATCCTAGATTCCCAAGCAAGAAACAGAAATGGCAATATAACTGCTTTTATTATGCAACTGTTTAAAGCCTGAAGCTGCTGCCATAGATAGGCATGAAAGTAGCCCCCCACTACTCTCATATTAGTAACTGTTTTACTTGAAAGAAAATAATATGTCCATTAGTCGGAAGAATACTTACTCAAAAGTTTGAATGACTTTTAAGCTTGACCAAAACACACTGCAAGTGAACTATTAAACAAATAAGTATTCGCTGAATATGACATTAATGTGAACAGGCAAAGGACTAAACAGATAACCACAAAAAGATTAGTCAAAATTCTAAATTTTCCATAGACAAATAAGCATAATCACGACTGCCAAATCTAACCTCAGAAAACTTGTAACTTGTTTCTATATATGGAAATGCAGCAGTACAGCACACTTAGAAAGACGAGACAAGAATCCCAGATTAACATTTATTACATTACAGAATTGATATTTTCTGTGCGATACTTACAATACGTCTCGATAATCAAACTATTAATATCATCCGGCCATCCTTCAAGACATAGTTGACATGTTAAATCAACTCCTCTTCCACTACTTTTTCCCTCGTGTAGACCCCTTATGTAGTATAGAGAGTACAAAGGACAAGAAGTTGGCTAATTTTTTTTTCCCCCCTTCTATAATACAGTCGAGTACTATGTAATCCACTTCATGAAAGGTGCAATAGTAAGTGCACTTGAAACCTTCCAACACACGAGAATGAGCTCGAGTAGTTGCAACCAACACTTCAATTTCTATCCTTTTGGCTCCACCTTATAAAAAATCTTCAATGTAATGTCTCCATTATGTATATATAGCCATACATAGCCCGAAGTCATATCCAGAAAAAAGGTCATTCAGTCGTAGATGAAAAAGCTGTAACTTGCCTGCTGATGAATATAAGGGAGTTTCGGTGAAAGCGTGGCTCTATCCTGACAATTCAAGATATCCATCCAGCAATTCAGACAAATCAAGTCCAGATAGAATGTCTCCTCGTAATCAGTATCATTTAGACAGCACCCACAATTTATGCAGCGCGGAATGCAAAAAGTGCAACCTCTGCATGATTGTGAGGTGTGGGGCATTTGTTGGCAACTCTTGGCTGGACAGTCATAGACCAGTCTCACTTGCTGGCATCTCGGACACGCTTCTACATCAATTGCACATTCATCTTCCAAAGATAGGTACAACTGCCCATAACGATAAAAATGCGGTTTGTGGGCAGTGCACTGTTTGTCTTTGTCTGCACCCAATAAAAGCCTTAACTCTTTTAATTGATCATCCTTTACACAGCAAATTTCGCCGATTCTCAGACTCTCGATACCAGTTTTGCCAGAAGACTTGAAGAACTTTAAGTTGGACAAAACACCTTCAATGCTGAGTCCAATGCATCCCGGTACACTTAACTGCATATACCCAAGGAAACAAATCTATAAGTGCAGTTAAACAAAAATTAAGAAAATGGTCAAAACATATTTTAGATGATACCAAATTTAAAAAGAAAAAAATTCAGAACAAAAACTGAGGTCAAACAAGTACAGAAAATATCTACTGAGCACTTTATTAGTTCCCATTTGTGAAAGAACTAAATAATTCGAGAAGGATAATAGGAAAAAATTGCGTGTCACAAGAAATAACAATCTTCGCTTCCCATTGGCTAGGCTAACTCATGTTTTAGGTTTACAAAATAGAAAAAGAGAGAACCACAAATGCTGCTTACATTAACCCACCAATTATTTTGTATGGTTACAATATAAACGATTGCATTCAAATCCCTAACAGTTAAATTTGAAGAAGCTCCAATAATAAATGACCCAGGCATTTCATTGAAGAGATTGTTATTGGCAATGCAACACAAAATCTCCTAAACCACTCTCCGTAAGAAAAGTAAGCAGAAAAAAAGGAGTTAATATCCTGGATTGGCTTTTATCCGTAGTGCAGTATGGCTCGTGTCATTGAAAGGACTTTGTTCTGTGCGGTCTTTCTACCTATCAATAAAACGAAAATTGAACAAAATCGTATAGCGTAATCAATGTTCCATGATTCCGATATAATTAAAATATATTATCCAGCATAGCAAATTCATCACCCAGTCAAGCAGCTAGTTTAAGATGTACAATACCAATGATAATATAGAATCACAGAAAATGTTTTGAGCGAAAAACAGAAAAATGCAGAGTAAATAAATAAATGAAGCATAAGTTCCTGCAGATACAACAGAAAAGATTTAAACTTAGTTTTTCTTTTCTAGTCCATCCAATCTTGTTCATATTGCGTACCAAACATGTTGTTAAGGTACAAACAAGCTAAAAGATACAATTCTAAATTCCATAATTCCCATACAATTAAAATTATAGTTAATTATAGCAAATAGATCATCCAGTCAAGTAGCTTTTTATAGATGTACAATACCAGCAAAATATAGCATTACAAAGGAAGACGTGTACGCGCACATAGAAAAGAAAGAGGGTACAATAAAGAAAAATTTAGTGAAAATAAATAAATGAAGCATAGGTGACAGCACATAAAGTAACATCAGATCCGTTTATGGTATACAGACCTTGGTCAACCTCGGATGTTTTTCAAGCACCCTTTTCAGACCAGAATCCTTGATCTTAAAGCAGCCGACAAGGTTGAGGCTGCGAAGACTACCTTGAGCCCTGTCTGTTAACCCAACAAGAGCATCGTCAGTAATCTTAACATTCAATGGGTAATCTATGCGAATATCTCTCCACAAAAGGGGATCATTCTGAACAGCATCCCGCAAAGATTTGCAAACCCTTTCAACAGAAAGTAGGTCCCTCACACCAAGATAACCAAGAGCAAAGAACAAAGCATCTGGCGGAGCACCTTCATTGCCATCATTATAATTTGTGACAAGTTTGTTTCCTTTCTTCTCAGCGCTCGATAATGAATATTTTTCACATCCAAAACATATCAAATCCTCTATGTTGCCTTCCAACAGATAATGGTGTTCATATAAATCATGATCCAAATCCATATCTGAATCAACTGACTTTTCATCAACCCCCTTTTCATCTCCTACTTCTAATTCAAACTTCATGGAGCTGCTCAAAATAAAATTCAGTTCGGAAAATAATTTGTTATCGTCCTTTTTATCCTCAGAAGCTTCACCACTCTCAAACCCAGAATTCTTTCTCCCAAAATCCTTCTCGATATCCTCAATCCAACCCGTTATTGCCACGACAGTGGCGCCAATATTGAAATCCATACCAAATGGATCATTAGGTAAACCCAGAGTAACCCCCATACCAAACGGATCGTTAGGCAAGATATCACCAATATCTTCACACAACTTCTCGGATTTAAACTCAACACCCAGATTTTTACCTATTCGACCCAAATATTCCTCAATTGAACACCCATCCTCAAACTTTTCTTCAGAAAACAAATTTTCTTCTTGATTTAACGCCATTGTGTGTCCACAAGAACCCTCAATTATTGTTAGAAAAAAAGACCCTAAAAAGCTGAAATTCAATGCTTCCTTTCTTTATCCAAAGATCACAAAATACCCCAGAAAATTACAAAATTTGCATAACCCATATTTTAAACACGGACAACTACATGTATTATGTACCCAAAAGAAAAGGATGAAGCTGAAAAAAGTAGGGGAAAAAAAAGGACCAGTGATTTAAGCAAGATCAGGATAGAATGGTGTTCCACATAGAAGCCCCAAGCTAAAAAAAAAAACAGAAAATAATAATTTTACACCCTAAGGCAAAATCAATACGTTTATACCTTATGTCAAAGGAAAACCTAAATCAGACGGGAATAGGAAGGAGAGAGAGAGGTGATTACCGCGATAGATTACAGAAAAATCTAATCCCAAGTAATCATACACTAACCCATTTCACATTACCCATGAATTGAATCATTGATGAATTCTATGCAAAGAATTCGGCCTATATACACACGCAGATAGAGAGTATATGTGTATACGTATTGTGTATGCGTGAGTGTTGATATTGTTTGGGAAGAAAGAAAAAGGGAGAAAAGGAGTAAGAGAGAGAGAGAGGGGGGGAGGAGGTGTTGGACCTATTCCTAGATATGTCAGTCTTTTCCCTAATTTCCAAACCTAGTAGGAGCTTATTTGGATTTCATTGTAATCTTAGATTAAATCAAACTCAAATAAGAATATGTATATTGCACAATGTTAAATGACAACTTTACTGAGAACATATCACGTGACATGTATTATTTGATAGTTTAAACAACTTAGTTTTTCTACCAACAATTTTTTTACCATTCATAATATTATAAACAATATTATCATCAAATATTGTACAAATAGTCTCATGTTGACAATATTTATAAATATACGACTAAAATTAAAATTTGATTATAATTGAAAATTATAAATAATTTATAATGTTTCCACATAGAATTAAGTTTAACCATTTATTAATAATTACAACTAACTTATTATCCACATGTGATATTTACTCATCTGCATTATAATGAACAAGCACATATCACTTTTTGACTCGACATGCTTAACTAATGCTTCCTTGAACAAGTTATTGTGTAGCAACGTGCTCAGCTCATTTAGACGTAGTTTTAGCTCAATGCATTGAAAATTAAAATTTTCTAGCACAAATTATCGTAGTTGGGGCTAGAAATAGTATATTCTTTCCACGTAAATTAGATTGTGTATGAATGACATAGTCCAATTTTAAGGTGATCTCATATTAGCTCGACATATTTAAAGTTAATGTTTTTAGCACAAACTATCGTAGTTGAGACTTGTCGCACTGCCTCCTTACATTAAATAGTGCAGATCATATCGTGTCAAAATGACACGTGTCCTTTTTACTGTGATTCTAAATTTGTTATTATGCTGCTCAATTTACGACATCGCCTTTTAACTCGACGTGCATAAAGTTATTATTGTTAGTTTATTTTTTTTGTGCAAGTTACGATTAGCACATCAATGTGATATTTTTGACACCACTACATCCATTCCTACAATAAATGAAAAAAAATCAATTATTAAACCTATTTGGTGCTAAAAATATTTTTTATATATAGAAATTGTATAGAAAAGGAAAAGCAAGGTCAAACGGGAGGAATATGGATTTCTTTCACTGTTCCTCCTTTTTTTGAAATTAAGGGTGTCAACGAGTCAAGCTGTACGGCACAATGAGACAAGTGGACCAGTCGAGGCTCGAGCCAAGTCCCAAAATTTAGGCTTGGCCCGAGCCTTAACTCGATTCTACCGAGCCTTGAGCAGAGTCGGGTCAGGCGTTCAAGCAGACGAGCTTGTTTATCATCCCTACTTGAAATAAAAATCAAAATTCGAATATTTTTTAAAAAGTTTTATGAAGTATGAAACAAAAAATAAAACATAAAAAATTTCATCATTGAATTAGTATTTAGCGATGGTTATTAAAATTAGATTTTTAATAAATTTTGATAAAAGTACATAACATAATGGTTGAAATTTATAAATCTTATTAAATGTGTTATTAAAATTGATTATTAATTTTAACTTAGATTAAAATTTACATTTTAATCCTTACCCAACAAGGCTTAGTATCAACCCCAATCCCTCATAGTCAAACTAGGAAATAATTGAGTTATTCTGCATTTCTCTAACAAACGTCAAAAGATTTTTCTCATATTTTGACTAATTAAATGATAATACATCTGATTATTGACGTAATAAAATTTTGGTCTAAGAAGAAATAATCTAAAATTACATAATTTATAACCTTTAAAAACGAAAAATATATAAGAAATTCTTATTAATAAATTAAACATGTTTGGTGTGTATATATATATATAAAACA